>CAUYRT010105117.1:0-14255 GCA_963574885.1 Lepilemur ruficaudatus | reverse complement strand
GAGGATCACTTGAGGTCAGCAGTTCAAGACCAGCCTGAGCAAGAGCGAGACCCAAATTTAGCTGGGCATGGCCAGGCGCAGTGGCTCACGCCTATAATCCTAGCACTTTGGGAGGCCGAGGCAGGTGGATCATTTGAGCTCAGGAGTTAGAGACCAGCCTAAGCAAGAGCAAGACCCCGCCTCTACTAAAAATAAAAAGAAATTAGCTGGACAACTAAAAATAAAAAGAAATTAGCTGGACAACTAAAAATATATAGAAAAAATTAGCTGGGCATGGTGGCGCATGCCTGTAGTCCCAGCTACTTGGGAGGCTGAGGCAGGAGGATTGCTTGAGCCAAGGAGTTTGAGATTGCTGTGAGCTAGGCTAATGGCATGACACTCTAGCCCAGGCAACAGAGTGAGACTCTGTCGCAAAAAAAAAAAAAAATTAGCTGGGCATGGTAGCACGTACCTGTAATCCCAGCTACTCAGGAGGCTTAGGCAGGAGGATCACTTGAGACTGGGAGTTTGAGGTTACAGCAAGCTATGATGATACTACTGCACTTCAGTCTGGGAGACAGAGCTAGAGACCCTGTCTCAATTAAATAAAAAAAAAGAAATGAAGGAACAGAGGCAAGGGGATTGCATAAGGCTAGGAATTCAAGACTACCCCAGGCAACATCACCCCTACCCCCAATCTCTAAAAAAAATTTTTTTTTAATTAGCTGGTTGTACCAGCTACTTGGGAGGCTGAGGCAGGAGGATCACTTGAGCCCAGGGGTTCAAGGCTGGGTAAGCTATGATCACACCACTGCTGATTCATGCTACAATGTGGATGAACTTTGAGAATATTATGCTAAGTAAAAGAAACGAGACAAAAGGCCACATATTATATGATTCCATTTATGTGAAATGTTCAGATGGCAAATCTATAAACACAGAAAGCAGATTTGTGGTTACTGGAAGCCGGTAGAGCAGCAAAGAAGGGTAATAGGGAGTAACTACTAATGGGTATGGAGTTTCTTTCTGAGGTGATCAAAACGTTCAAAAACTTACTGTGGTGATGGCTGCACAACACTGTGAATATACTAAAAAACCACTTAATTGTATATTTTAAAAGGGTGAATTTTATGGTATATAAATTATAGCTCAATAACACTTTTTTTTAAAGCTGTAGAAGAGAAAAACAACTGGATTGAAACATAGATGAGAGACCGAAGACAGAGGAAAAGTGGGAGCACTAAATGAAATTTGTTCCACTGCGGTACTTGAAAGATACTGACTCAGATGAGTCCTTCAGCCAGTCATTAGGTGGTACCACTGGACCAGAATGGTTAGTTTGTCCTCAGTCAGAAAGAAAAAGAAAAGACAAAGAAAAAAATCAAGTTAGTTAGGGAGCTAAAACAGTTCAAACTATACTGCCGTAGAATTCTGGCATTCCATGAAATAAACAGTCAAAACTGAACATTCATGAAGTTTTTCCAATTTTGTATAAAATGTTACTTTTATTTGTACTTCTACATAATCCAAAAAGAATTTTCAATTGTATGGAATTTTTTTTAAAAAACTGTGGAATATGATATTTCTTATCTCCTGGCAAGTACTATGAAAATATATTAATGATTTAAGTGGTAAATTAATGTTAACAAATAATACTTAGAGATTGTTCACTTTTACCCCATGGACATGTATATATATAATTATGATTTTATGGCATAAAAACAGAGTCAATGTTTCTAATCAACCTAAACGTAGAATAAATAAATACATAAGTTTATGCAAAAATCACTGTACATATCATATAATTAAACAAATTTAACAATATATCATCCTCTTCCTTAGAGAATATCATGACTGCCAGGGCTTCTCCCCTCAAATTTATTGAAGAACCATTGCCTTAGAGGTAGCTTTATTCTCTCTTGGAATTTCAGTAGCTTGTACCTGACCTCAGTGATTTTTTTTAAAGGTTAAAAAAGAAAGTAGCAATAAATTTCACTGACTATTGGTATAAGCTCTCCAGTATGCCACGACCAAACTTCCAACACAAGATTTTAAGATTCTACAGACTTAATAATATAATTCTTATCTATTACTATTAGAAATACTATCAGAAAATTCTTTTTATAAAATATTCTATTAAAAAGGATGTTTTTAAAAAAAAGGCTTATTTAATTTGCAGATTACCTCGCCTGCTGAATCAGGATGATTAGTCTTGATTTCATATTCCAGCCTGTACTGAATGTAATCCAAATCAGAGTCAGCTTTCTGGAACTAAAGACCAGCACAAATCATCATTTTGTAAACCAACAGACTTACTAATAAAAATGACACTTTATTCTTTCTTTTCTCTTTATATTTGTTAGAATTTAACAATATGTGATATATATTCATTTGAAAATGTGGGGGGGAAAAAAGTATATAAAACATCCATTATCAGCCGGGCGCGGTGGCTCATGCCTGTAATCCTAGCACTCTGGGAGGCCAAGGTGGGCAGATTGTTTGAGCTCAAGAGTTCGAGACTAGCCCCAGCAAGAGCAAGACCCTGTCTCTACTATAAATAGAAAGAAATTAGCCAAACAACTAAAAACAGAAAAAATTAGCCAGGCACGGTGGCACGTGCTTGTAGTCCTAGCTACCTGGGAGGCTGAGGCAGGAGGATCGCCTGAGCCCAAGAGTTTGGGGTTGCTGTGAGCTAGGCTGACGCCACAGCACTGTAGCCCGGGCAACAGAGTGAGACTCTGTCTCAAAAAAAAAAAGACAGGGTCTCGCTCTTGGTGAGGCTGGTCTCAAAATTCCTGCGCTCAAGCCATCCTCCCACCTCGGCCTCCCAGAGTGCTAGGATTACAGGCGCGAGCCACCACGCCCAGCCAAGCACAGATTTGTTTTCACACATACATTTATCATGCTACCCAGCAATCCCATCCCTCAGTATTTACCCAAGAGAAATGAAAACATCATGTCCACACAAAGAAGTACTCCAATGTTTGCAGCAACTTTATTCATAATAAGCAAAACCAGGAAATGATCCAAAGTCCACAATTTGGTGAATACATAAGTAATTTGTGATATTCTATAGTGGAATACTACTCAGTAATTAAAATTGTCTAGCTACTAATACATACAAAATGGATGAATGTCAAAAGCATTATGCTAAGTCAAGAAGATAGACACAGGCCAGGCACGGTGGCTCACGCCTGTAATCCTAGCACTCTGGGGAGGCCGAGGCGGGAGGATCGCTCAAGGTCAGGAGTTCAAAACCAGCCTGAGCAAGAGCGAGACTCCATCTCTACTAAAAATAGAAATTAATTGGCCAACTAAAAAAAAAAATAAAAAATAATAAAATAAAAAAAAGAAGATAGACACAAAAGGCTGTATAATGTATGATTCAATTTATATGAAATTCTAGAAAGCAAAACTAGATATTGGTAGTCGCCAAGGAGTTTGGGAAGAAGAGGGTAACTGCAAAAGGAAAGGAACTTAGGGGGTCTCACTGTGTTGCCCAGGCTAGACTCCTGGGCCCATTGATCCTCCTGCCTCAGCCTCCAGAGTAGCTGGGACTACAGGGGAGCTCTACCATACCAGACCATAAAGGAACTTTTTAATGTGATGGAAATGTTCTACTATATATCCTGGCTGTGGTGGTTACATGACTACATACATTTGTCAAAACTCATTAAATTGTGCATTCAAAATTGGTGAGTTTTGCCAGGTCCAGTGGCACGTACCTGTAACAAAACCAGCCTGAGCAACATAGCAAGACCCTGTCTCTACAAAAAAAATTGAAAAATTATCTGGGCATGGTGGGGGTGCACCTATAGTCCCAGCTTCTCAGGAGGCTGAGGGAGGAGGATGGTTTAAGCCCGGGAGTTGGAGGTTATAGTGAGCTATGATGATGCCACTACACTAGCCCAGGCAATAAAGTGAGACTCTATCTCAAAAAACAAACAAACAGGCAGGGCAAGGTGGCTCACACCTGTAAACCTAGCACTCTGGGAGGCTAAGGCAGGAAGACTACTTGAAGTCAGGAGTTCAAGGCCAGCCTGAGCAAGAGCAGAGACCCCTATCTCTACTAAAAATAGAAAAATTAGCCAGGTGTAGTGGTACACGCCTGTAGTCCCAGCTACTAGGGAGACTGAGGCAGTGATCTAAGTTGACACCACTGCACTCTACCCCCAGGTGACAGAGCACTCTACCCCAGGGAGACAGAGTGAGACTCTGTCTCAAATAAAAAACCAAGGATTGTTAGGTTTTAAACTCAAACATTTCCTACATAATACATAAAATTAGTGCCAATTAAGGCTTGGGGCAAGTTACCACAGGAAATATACAGCAGAGACTGTTTTCATCACTTACCCAGTTCATCGTAAAACTCAATTAAATAAAACCTAAGATTTACCAGAACCTATACAAATCTTTAACAGAAAACAGCAAATTGTAAACATATTACTCATTCAGAAAAGCCATAACAACTTAGATATAAAAAGTATTCTCTCAATGTTTCATAATGCAATACAACAGTGAGTTTTAATTAGTTTTTCTTTTCAAATTGTGACTTTCTAAAAGATAGACTGTTAGTAACAAAATTATAGTTTTCAGCAACAAAGGTTGTGGTAAATTATTCACAGATACTGAAGAAAGACGTAAGGCAAGAATCAAAATTCTGGCGTGCATCCTGCTTTCAGATGCTTTGACAATACTATTGCACTGCTAGCTGTAAAGTACAGTAGTGCAATAAAGTCAGAGCATTCGTTAGCAGCAATAAGTAGGAAAGGAACACAAAAGCATCTTGCATCATTTGAAGCTTCAGTGTGAAAAGAATTTAAAGTAGGGTTGCCATTTTGGACAGAAGACATCCAAAACCAAAAAACATTTATATTAATGCTTAAAAAGAAAGAATAAGACTTAAATATCAAAGTGATATTGTTTTTTGATAACTAAAACATAATTAACATTCAAACAGAAACATGTATAGGTGTAAAAAAGAATTCTGTAAATATGTCCTAAGCCTTAGAGATAATTAACATGTTTATTGTTAATACCTTAGGATTGGTATTAATAAAACTGGTTATAATTACTACTAAGGCAAAGCTGTGAAAAATATTTCTGTTCTCTGCAGAGATGTTGATTAGCTCCTTATCCAAGGCAATTGATTAACTGCCATATATAATGAGCCCTTTGAATAAGAATATCAAAGAAAACAAATGAAAAGTAAAATAAGGAGTTTCTCAATCTCTGCATATTCACTCTATCACTCTGGAATCTACAATAACAAAAACAAAAAGCACTTACCATCTCATGGCTTTTCATCTCAAGCGTTTACTAAGGGCTATTATAAGGGAAGAGACTGCCAGGGAGGGAATCAGTGTGCTCTAAACAGAACAACATTAATTCCATCTAAATGAATACTATAGGTGAAATATTAGTGTTGTCATGAAAAAAAAAAGTAAATGAATACTATAGAAGGAGATTTTAAAAAATTTCAGTTAACTCCTAAAATATCTTAAATATAGGAGGAAAGCATCTCCATTTCCTTCAAATTTAGAAATATCAAAGAGAAAATAATGACTGAGGGAGGCAGGAGTTTCAAGCCAATTAACATTCTAACATTTTAGAATGTTAATCAAAAGTCAGATACAAGCCCAGAAATAGAAATAGTACCATAGTATCACATTGCATCACCTTTTGTGTACAATCAGTAGTGATATTACAAAGGAGGGCACTAGACAAATACCACTTAATCAATAAGTGAAGAAAAAATTTAGAGAACAAAGATTGCCCTACAATGAGCTTATTTCCCCATTACTAATGTTAACTGATGCAGAAATACATTTTCATTATTTTCATCAACCTCCCTTTAAATGATTCAGTTCAGCTAGTTAGTTGGATTGAGCCTACTAAGAAGTGGACTCATTCAAGACAGCTGGAACATGATGATCTTGGCCTCAAATCTTAGGCCACATAACTCAAATTATAGAATATTTAACTCTGCTAGCCAAATATCAGGTTTTAAAGACAAGTGTTTAAAAGAGAACTGTCTACCTTTCTGAATTGGAAGTTAAAACAAACAAGAGAAATATGAAAAATTTTTAAATTAAGAGGATTAGGCTATCTACAAAATTAGGATAAACTTTTTTTTTTTTTTTTTTTGAGAAAGGTCAACTGGACTGCAGTGACAGGATCATAGCTTACTGCACCCTCGAACTCTGGGGCTAAAGCAATCCTCCTGCCTCAGCCTCCCCAGTGGCTGGAACTATAGGTGCTCACCACCACACTCTGCAAATTTTTTTAAAAAAATTTTTTGGTAGAGACAGAATCTTGCTATATTGCCCAGGCTGGTCTCAAACTCCTGGCCTCAAGCGATCCTCCCACCTCCACCTCCCAAAGGGCTAGAATTCCGGGGATGTCACTGCAAATAACCCAACTGAACCACCCAACAACCCAAGACCAAAGACAGCGAGGCCCTGTACCTTCTTTTCAAAGTTAAATAGTATGCATTCTCTTTTCACCTATTAATAATCAATACTGGTTCCTTGGCAAATTCTTTATCTAAGTAAAACCAAAAATCAGAAGATTGCCAAGGAAATCATTTACCTTTAAAATGTTAGAAACATTCATGGATATAACATTTTTTTCTAAAAGCACATGGCAAATCTGAAGGAGAGGCACTGTCTTCTACTATCTAGTCAACACAGAGCAGTAATATTGAAAATCATGATGAAAGTCCAAATACATTTTTAAACCCTAATATTAATAATTATGGAAACACACTAATAACTTGAAAGAAAAAAAAAACTACTACTAATTTAATTGCAAGAAATTTAAGAAAAGAAAAGCCAGGCACAGTGGTTTGCACCTGTAATCACAGCTACTGAGGAGGCTGAGGTGAGATGATAGCCAGGATTTCAAGACCAGCAACCAGGGCAACATAGCAGAGACCCCAGTTTCTTTCAAAGCTATATATATACATACAGATATGTACACATACATATGTTATATATATAGTAGGACTAACAGTATATTTTACTATCTCTGTGAACTTGGGCAAAAAAAGGGAGGGGAAAAGAAAAAAACTCCTTTCTTTTCTTCTTCTCTTCAAAAACTACCCCATCATCCAAACAATATCTAAAAGCTTAAAAGTCTGGCTACCTATAATTTTCTAAAACCTCCCTTTTTCAAGACGTTTACTTAATCCTTGTTCCTTTAAAATAGAATTTGTTCTACAGATGCAGAAATTTTCAACAAAAAAATAAATAAATAAAAAATAAAATAAAATAAAATAAAATTTGTTCAATCTAAATAAGTCCTGTGGGAATGCTGACTCTATTGCAAAGGCCAGAAAAAGATTAAACAGTAAACAGTCAACTTGAGGGGAAAAAAAAACCTGTTAAAAGCAGAAATAGCATCTAACAATTAAGCAGAAATATCTATATCTAGAGGGAGGAATTCAGAATGGAAAAGGGGCATAACAAACTAAACATTTATGCCTGTTGACAGAACCAAATTATTAATACAATACTTAGCATTTTGTTTGTTTTTTAAAAGGCAGTTAATGATAAAAATAAAACTTTGACAAAAAGTTCACTAGTACAAGTTTGAATATTTTAAGAAAATTTTTCCTTCTTCCCTGCCAATTCTCCCCACCCCTCTCCATCCTCACACCCCCTCCATAAAGAAAATTTAAACACAAAATGTTAAAAGCAAATGCAAGCTTACAAGTCAAATCTGTGTATGCGAGGCACTCCAATTCATTAACACAGAACAAGACAGCCAAGAAGAAAAAAGCGCGGGCGATCAAGCTAAGCTGGAAGTCTAGGGACCCGAGGGAGGGAATAAAGAGGACAAGAGAGGGAAAGACCCTTAAAGAAAACCAGAAGGACAACCTCCCAGCTTGGCGCCCTCGTGCAGGCCAAACACGCCAGCAACAACGGGAGTCCTTTCCTATACTTCGCCCCCGCCTTCTGCTTTCACGGATGAATGAAACCGGGCAACTATAGAGCCGGGTTCTTACCCTGTCCCAATCCCGCCCGCGCTCCAGGAAAAGGGCCCCTGGCTCAGATCCCCATCGCTCACACTTCTCCCTCACCCAAGGTTTGCCACCTCTGGGCCAAACAGAAATGGGTCTAGGGGCTTCCCTGGCCGCTAAGAAGTTGTGCAAGCAAGTCTAGCAACCTTCCTGAGACTTTCTCAGCCCGTCTTTGAGAACTTGAACAAACAGTTACAGCCCTGAAGGGATTTCTTCCCGCCCCCCTCGGTTTATTCTCCACCCCACCCAGCATCCCCCTTTCTGGGAGTGTGAACGACCTCTCCTATTCGTGGGGGCGTTTAGAGAACGTTCCAGTCACATCTTTTTTTGGTGCAAACATAGAACGCTGTCTCCACCAGGCGCAGCTCCTTAAGGAACGGAATGGTGAGGGCGAGGAACAAGGAATTCCAAAGGCCCCGCACCCTCAGCATCTCCCGCCATTTCCCTCACGAGTTTCCCGGATGTAACCCCTTCCCCCGCGGCAGTTTAGACGCCAGGCGGTGGCGGCTCCCTTTGGTGCAGGAGGAGGGAACTAGACTCTGGTCCAGCCTCCGCTGCCCAGAGTTTCCGGCGACTCCAAATTGCGCCCCAACTTCGGGGCCACTGGGGAAAAATAAACTACCTAGTAGATCTCCTTCACTTTGCACTCACCATCAGTTCCAGCTTATCGACCTCCGCCTCCATGTTGAATAGTTGACATTCCTCAGACCGCGGCGGCGCTTAAGCCGCTAGCCGTACTAGCACTGAGGGTCTCTATTGGACAGCTGTCACTCAAAGACTGGCACTCATTGGCTCTTCGGCTCCACCGGCGCCCGCCCATTGGCGACTAGGTAACGCCCCTCCGCATGAAACACATTTTCCTGTTGGGCAGAGACACAAAACGCCGCAGGGGGATTGGCTGCTGTACACATTTTTTTTTCCATTGGCTGCCTCCTCTTCTCTACTTTCAATTTTATAGTTAGAGCTCCGCAGAGACGCGCTGGCGATTGGTGCAATCGGAAGAAGAGCCAACCAATTACACAAAAGCTTCCACCGACAGCATAGGGGACGTGACACACCTTCTTTCCTCTTCTGCGACCCCTCCCCTTCTCTCCCTCTTGCTCCTAATTCATATTAGAAGCGCCCGAGCTCTGATTGGCTGGGGCACTGTGGTATCTCAGCCAATCACAAGCCAGTCTATTCCCCTACGCTACCTGGAGAGCGAATCGTAGAGAGACCATGTCTACGATTGGTCCCTCCGTGACAAGGATTTAATTTTGAATTTTTCTTTATGGCGTGGGAGAGGCACTGCCCGGACTCCATCTAATCCCCAGGCTCTTAGACTAGTAAGTGCAGGGACTATTCATTTCTTTGTTATCTGGGCTCGGGTCTTCCGTAGCTGGGCCTGTTGTTGCTTGTACTCTATGAGCTTAAGGAAGTGGGGACTTTGGCTAGACGCAGAGAGGGGATGGAGCGGGGAAGGGGAGGTTTGGGACTAGGGAAGAAGCGCTCGGCCTGGCTCCATGCTAACCATACTTCCATTTAATTAACACTCCGCAAAATATATTTGGGAGCAAATTATCGGGCTCCACCCAGACTTACGGAATCAGAATATGCATTTTAACAAGATTCCACCCAGTGATTCTTATGCACATTAAAGTTTGAGAAGGTAAATTTTCTGTGTTTAAGTAACATTCTTGACTAGGAGTATTACTATATTCCTTGATATCGTCCGGAATTCTGTCAGAATGTCAATTTAAAGCGTGTGACCTGTTTACTGCATGCCTAACACTGTGCTGGACGAGACTTTAGGGAGCTGCAGTCTGTTTGGAGAAACAAGACAGTGACTAAAAAAGCAGTGCTGCACAGCATAAAACGTAAACTTAAATATAAGCAAGTACCAGAAATGTCGCTATAGGTGTTTAGAAAGGATCAATTGAACTGGTAATGGAAAATGATTAATTGACTAAAGGCTATTTGTGGAGGAGTGTAAGAGATCTCCTAAAAATGTGTTTTAGGAAGATAGTATGAAATGCAACTGTCATTTCCGTTGCTGCTACAGCGTCGGAAGTGTCCCTGACCAAAGAACTTTTTATATCATTGTGTAGAGTTTTGATAGAAGCAGCAGTGCGGACTCCTGCATAAGATTGTAATTCTTACTGTATTATTTATTGCATCTTTCTACTGGGAAATAGTTTTGGACCCATCCTGGTTTTTTTTTTGTTTGTTTGTTCGTTTTTTAGACTCATCCTTTAATCATATGGAGATGTGGTATGATTTGAAGAACTAAAAACCTCCCTAAGAGAATTTAATTGTGTTGAAACATATTCCTTAACTAAAAGAACACTTGCTAGCTAACCTTTAGCAGGAATGATTTCTTTCATTCATTTCTGGAATGAAACATTTAGTGCCTGCTATACTCTAGATGCTGGGGAAACAAAGATAATAAAATATATCATACCCTTGAAAAGCTCACAGTCCAGCAGGGTGACACATGCAAACAAAATTACAATAAAAAGTAATAAATTATGCCAAATGCTGTGGCTTGCACCTGTAGTCCCAGCTACTCAGGAGGGTGAGGTAGGAGGATCTCTTGAGGCCAGGAGTTTAGGACCAGCCTGGGCAACACAGCAAGACTCCTCCATCACTAAAAAAATAATAATGATAATAAATTTTATAATAATATAAAAAATTTTATAATAATATAAAAATGTTTTATAATTTTAGTAGTGATGGCTCATGCCTGTAATCCTAGCACTCTGGGAGGCTGGAGGTGGGAGTTGGAGACCAGCCAGAGCAAGAGGGAGACCACATCTTTACTAAAAATAGAAAAATTAGCTGGGTGTGGTGGTGTGCACCTGTAGTCCCAGCTATTCAGGAGGCTGAGGCAGAGGAGGATCACTTGAGCCCAGGAGTTTGAGGCTGCAGTGCACTATGATGACTCCACTGTACTCTACCCAGGGCAACAGAGTGAGACTCTTGTCTCAAAAAAGAAAAGAAGAGAAAAGAAAAGAAAATAGAAAAAAAGAAAAGGAAAAAAAAAAAGAAACGTGAAGAAGCAAATACATATGTAAAAAAGGGAATTGTTATGAATCAAAGGAGACTAAAGCAAAATGCATGTGGAGGAGGAAGGGAAAAGCTATAAAGAATATTATTGAGACAATTGGAGCAATTTGAATATGGACTGTTTATTAGATAAGATCATATTAAGGTTAAATTTCCTGACTGTAATTGTGGTTTTTGTAAAAGAATCTCCATGCCCACATTAGGAAACATAAGCTAAAGTATCTGAGAGTGAAGTAACATTATGGCTGCAACTAATTCTACTCAACCAAAACCTATAAAATTTTATATATGTACATATTTGTGCATGCACACATGGACAGAGTACCTGCACAAATATGGCAAATATGGTAATTGGTAAATCTTGGGGGCCGGGCGCAGTGGCTCATGCCTATAATCCTAGTACACTGGGAGGCCGAGTCAGGTGAATCGTTTGAGCTCAGGAGTTTCAGACCATCCTGAGCAAGAGCGAGACCCTGTCTCTACTAAAAATAGAAAGAAAATTAGCTAGACAACTTAAAAATAAAACAATTGGTAAATCTAATTGAATGGTATACAAGTGTTTATGATACTATTCTAACAAGTTTTCTATTTTCTGAATTGAAATTTCTGTTTTTTGAGACAGAGTCTCACCCTGTTGCCCGGGCTAGAGTGCTATGGCATCAGCCTAGCTCACAGCAACCTCAAACTCCTGGGCTCAAGCAATCCTTCTGCCCCAGCCTCCCAAGTAGCCAGACTACAGGCATGCGCCACCATGCCCAGCTAATTTTTTCTATATATTTTTAGTTGGCCAATTAATTTCTTTCTATTTTTAATAGCGACGGGGTCTTGCTCTTGCTTAGGCTGGTTTTGAACTCCTGATCTTGAGCAGTCCACCCACCTCGGCCTCCCAGAGTGCTAGGATTATAGGCATGAGCCACCGCGCCCGGCCCTGAATTGAAATTTTTCAAAATAACAAGGATAGAGAAAAATAGACTATAGCAAAAGACCAGGGGAAAGATGGTGAAGGCCGGTGAAGTTAGAAGGCAGAAGGGGAAGGGATGGTAAGGAGCAGGGACAGGATGAATTAACCAGAGAAATATTTCCCATTCATACTCACATTGTGCCCACACCCTCTTTTTTATAATGCTCTACTCCAATGGGGGCTTCTATTGTTTCTGAAGCCTTTCCTTTTTTTTTTTTTTTTTTTTTTTTGAGACAGGGTCTCACTCTTTTGCCCCAGCTACAGTGCCGTGGCATCAGCCTAGCTCACAGCAACCTCAAACTCCTGGGCTCAAGTGATCCTCCTGCCTCAGCCTCCCAAGTAGCTGGGACTACAGGCATGCGCCCCATGCCCGGCTAATTTTTTCTATGTATTTTTAGTTGGCCAATTAATTTCTTTCTATTTTTAGTAGAGATGGGGTCTCACTCTTGCTCAGGCTAGTCTTGAACTCCTGACCTCAAGCAATCCTCCCGCCTCAGCCTCCCAGAGTGCTAGGATTACTGGCGTGAGCCACCATGCCTGGCCCCAACTATTTTTTTAAATCACAGTTTCCCTGGAGTTCATAAGGCCAACTTATTTTCACTGCTTTTCCTTTTCCTTTTTTTTTTTTTTTTTTTTAAGAGACAGGGTCTCACTATGTTGGTTGCTCAGGCTGGTCTCAAACTCCTGGCCTCAAGCGATCCTCCCGCCCCAGCCTCCCAGAGTGCCAGGATTGCAGGCGTGAGCCACCAGGCCTGGCCAGAGTTTTTAAACAATACTCACGCCCAGGCTCCATCCTCGGAGTCTCAGATTTGACCGTGTCTGGGCTACAGCCTGCACATCTGGACTTTTTTAAAAAAGCTTCCCAGGTGATTCTAATGGACACTAAATTTTGAGCACTGCTTTTGGAGTGATGGAGCTAACTGTTCATGCATATTATCTCATCCCAACTTCCCAGCAGATCTAGGAGGTCGGTGTTAGTTTTACAGATAAGGAAACAGACCCTCAGCGAGGTGCAGTCACTTGCCCGGGGTCACGAAGCCAGTAAGAGGCAGAGCCAAACCTGGAGCTGATCCGGGTCATCCTCCCCAGCCCTGCCCTGAGCTGCTCAGAGCCTAACGTCCTCTGCTCAGATGTCTGCCTCTCCCCCGGCACCGTGGGCCCCGGGAAGGCAAGGAGCAGGCTTCTGCCCCCGTCCCCAGTTTCTAACCCGGAGCCCGGCACGGGGCGGGGCAGGGGGTCACAGTGAGGGCTGACTGGAGGCGGCTACGAGGCCAGGTGGAGAGTTGAGGGAGCGGGTTCCCAGCAGGGCACGGTCCCTGCCAGCTGGGGCACGTCCCAGAGCCGGGCGTGTCTGCACGGGGACTGCGACTGCTGTTCAGAGACACGCGATTTAGGGCGAGGGCCGCAGCTGCTGTCGTCTTTGGCACCAAGACCAAAGGGACCGGGGCCGGGTAATAAGGAAGGAAAGGATAGCCAATCAAAAAAAAAAAAAGAAAGAAAGAAAGAAAAAAAAAAAGGAGGCTTTTTAGGAAACACTGTTTTGAACCCAGCAGAGCTGTTATCTCTGGCTTGATGGGAGGGCCATGCGGATACAGCTCGGCCGCAGGGGAAATCCAGCCCTTTCCTGCCAGCCGCGCACTCACGCCGGCCGGCCAGGTCGTCCCCGCAGCAGCCGGGGGGGACAGTGCAGACTTGCTCTCAGACAAGGCCGATGCTGACGCCCAGAGAGGCTTAGGTGCAAGGTCAAGGTCACCCGAATGTGGAGTCCAGCCCCTCCGGCCTCCTGGTGTTTCTCCTGAAGCCGACAGAATGGTCTTCGGCAAGAGGCTCCGCACCCTGAGAACCGAGCGTGGAAACTTTCCCAGGCACGACACCCAGCCCTGAGTGCGAGGGGACAGCTACTCAAGCCTGCTGCTTCTTCCTTCTTCGGACCTGAAGCATGACCTCAGTTGCGGGTAAGAAGAGCGTCCACCACCATCCAGCGAAACAGAGTCTCGCTTTAAGCACACGATTTTATTGTTATTCACGAGAACAATAATAAAATAACGAACAATATTGTAACTAATGATAAAATAATTTTAAATAACAAGGTTTGTGGGCACTCAGTTTGGTTTGGGGACTTCATGGATTGTTGTATTAAGTTTACAAAACAATCCCATGAGGGAGCAATTGTCTTCCCCACTTTTGCGTGTGAGGAAACTGAGGCACCAAGTTCAATGGCCTGGCAGGTGGCAGCCAGGATTGCAG
>CAUYRT010105115.1:0-19113 GCA_963574885.1 Lepilemur ruficaudatus | reverse complement strand
TCACTTACTAGGTCTATGATCTTGTGCAATTGACTTAATCTCTCTATTCCTTAGTTTTCTCACTTGAGTAAAAACTTCAATACTTGATTATTATAGCAATTAATTGAGATAATGTATGCAAAAACACTTAGCACAGTGCCTGGAGCACAGTAAATTCTCAATAAATGGTATCTATTAAATTTAATCTATCACCAAGCTTGGATGATGGGCTTTGTTTTTCATTCAGGCAGTAGGCGATTTCCTTTTCCCACCCAGCTTGGTCAACCTTCAGTTGACTGATGCTTAGACCTGAGTTCCTTCCTAGGGCCTTAGGACTGCTCAGTTTCTGGGTCCTGGCCAACCCACTGTTTGGCCTTTTTTCATCCATTGGGCTCCAGCTCTGGAAGATGCCACAAACTAAGCAATACAAAGTTTTGCACAGTGTGCAAAACCCCTCTTTCTGTGCTCTCTATTCCCTGAAGATGTCTTGGTGATGCCTTTAATCCTACCACAGCAGTAGTGTGGACTAAAGGGCTTTGTCAACTTTCTGCCAAGGAAAACAGTAATATAAAGTGAGTGAGTGAGTGAGTGAGTGTGTGTGTGTGTGTGTGTGTGTGTGTGTGTGTGTGTGTGTGTGTGTCTCGAGGTAGGTGGGGAGATAGGAGAAAATACAGCCCTGGGCAGACAGTGGGAAGATTACATCAACACTACCTCCTTCCCCATTCTCAGCCCAGAGTTCAGCTTTGCACCTACAGCTTTACCCTCTTTATACATCCAAGGTGGGCTGTATGCAATCTATCCTACTCAATACTAATTATATGTGCACCTGAACCATCATTTTCACAGCCTCTCTTCTTTTATCCAAATTAAGTGTTTAATTGACTAATAAGAGTGTTTGTAAGATAATCAAAGTAATGGAGATCAGAGAAAGGCCAGGGAGGGCTGGAGGAGGGACTCAGAACCTAGTAACAGGGGGTTGGTGACCATCTTCCTGCCATCAGTAATCAGTATGTGTCCACCACCAAGATTCAAGCTAGAGTTCCACATGCCAGTGTCAGTTACGCTCAACACACAAGCTCAGCTCAGAATTCCTCCAGGCTAAATAATTAAGGATCAGCTGGGGATCACTCTCCTCTTCTTCCTTTTTTCTTTTCTCCTCACATCGTTCTCCTTCCCCTTGTAGAAATAAACTGAGGAGAAGGTTTGCATGTTATGTCTCGTTGTTTTCTCACACTTCACATTCATTCAGTAGACAATTTTCACCAGGTGCAGACTCTGTTTCAAAGATATTGGTTATGTCAAGGTGAATAATTGAGCTTAGGGTTATGTAAATTTTGACCCTATTGGCATAGGGAAGAATACAGGATGTGGTGAAGAACTGCCTTCTGTTGATTTAATGAGTGTCCCTCTGCTTTGAACTAGAGAGAAATGATAACTATTTCCCAGATGATAATGAAAAAAAAGCCCCCATGATAAAGTTGGTTTACTATGATGAGGGGTGGGTACTTGGCATGTGCCAGGACCTGTGCAGAGAGTTCCACACTGCTGCTCTCCTATCTCCTTCCCATCTCTTCCCTGCCTTCCCCTTCACCCAGAGATTCAGTCATTCAACATGTGTTTGCCAATAACTAGCTCTGTGTGATGCATGAACCAGGCATTGGTGACACAAGACACACCATAGACAAACACAAGACAGTATCTCCTCAGAGACTCACCACCTGGGTGGAAGGCGGACATGTGAAAGACAGGCCACCTGACCCCACCAGGGGCAGAATGGTGTGGGGTGCTTCCTGCTTTCTGGGTTTTCTCTGCCCTTCACAGCAGGATCTGTGAACCACTATCGTCTTGTCCTTTTCTAACACTGTCTGTTTTCTCATTACAGCACGTTAGATAACACACAGAGAGGACACTAGTCTTGAGTCCTCATTCCACAAAGCATCTCACTAACCACAAAGTATTATGGTATAATAATAAATGGTTTTTGTCCCCATTTCTTGGTACAGAGCTCCTGAAACCCTTGGAATCTCTGGAGTAATGTTTTTGTATGCTAATGAGATGACTGGTGGCTGGTGCTCCCTTGAAATGGGAGCTGGTTACCAGAAAGACCAACGCATGATTACAGGGTTAGAACTTTCAACCCACCTCCCTGATCTCCAGGGAGGGGAGAGGGGCTGCAGATTGAGTTAATCACCAGTGGCCAATAGTTTGGAGAGCTTCCTGGTTGGTGACCATATCAAAATGCTAGGAGGGTGGTGTGCCTAGGGAGAAAGTATGGAAGCTTTGTGTCCTCTCCCATACCTAGGCCTCTGCATCTCTTCCGTTCAACTATTCCAGAATTGTATCCTATATAATAAACCACAATAGTAAGTAAAGTGCCTTCCTGAATTCTGTGAACTATCCTAGAAAATTACCAAATCCACATAGGGGGTTTTGGGAATCTCTAGAATTTATAGCCAGAAGTATAGGTGGTAACCTGGGACTTGTGACGCCAGTCTAAAGTGGGGGAAGTTGTGTAGGACTGAGCCCTTAACCTGTGGGGTCTGTGCTGACTCTGCGGAGTTAGTGCCAGAATTGAATTGAATTGTAGGATACTCATCTTATATCCAGAGAGTTGGAGAACTGGTTGGTGTAAGAACCCCACCTCCCACATTTGGTGTTAGAAGTGCTGTGAGTAAAAATAGTTCAACCTTGTACTTTTCTTTTGTAGCAAAAATGAAGATAGGAAAAGGCTCTGCCTGGTAGGTTTTGTGCTTGGTTGAGAAGGGGATAGATAATTCTGAAATTAGGAGGGATCCGTCACTCAGGATGAGGGTGGTCCTTCTGTAGGGTATCACTGCTGAGAGGATCTCTCTTGAGCCCCTTGCAGCCCCCAGGCCAGACTCTATGGCTCTAGAATACTTCCTCCACTGCTGGCTTCATGGACACTTCTCCACTCAGAGCCTGGGCTGTCCTTGAAATCCCCTGCTTACCCCCTGAGTGCTTTCTCTCTTTCCTTTGCCCTTCAAAAGCCACCTAAGGACCCTGGTAATATTTAGTTTCCAAGCAGAACTGGGATAGGAAATCTGGTGCTCTTCCTTTCCCACAGATCCACAGATGTTCCCGCTCAGTGGGTGGAGAGCCAGCCCCGCCACTTAAGGAGAGGAGAGAATTTAGGTGCCACTGATTTCTGCCAGCGGGAGGACAGGATGTCTACATCCCATTGAAGGACATGCCCAAATCCTTCCTGGCTACGTGGTGAGCAAAAATCTGTCACTGAAGTCTGCTGCCTTGGCAGTCTATAGGCTGCAAGTTCATGGAGAAACCAAGAGCCAGGAAATTGGAGTTAGAAAGCAGTGTGACTGCAGGCAGACTTGAAGAGTCTGGCACTGTGACGAACTCAGAGGCAGAATGGTCCAGCAACTAGACAAAGTCTCAGTACACCCCCTCAGCACACAAGAGGGCCCAGCAAGACCCCAGAGAGTCATGAAGAATATCGTGGGGGCTCAAGGGCTCCTCCTTCACAACACGTAGAAGACTTTCCACTTGATATACTTTCTTGGAAGAGTCCCTTCCCTTCGAGCTGCCACTGCATGTTGGGGACGCTTGATTCCACATTCCCTCAGCTTTGCTGAAGAATGTTAGCTTGTCACTGTGGCAACTGGCCAGCCAATGATGTTAGTTCACAGACTCCTAGAGTTGTGGAGATAAACAGAACCTGTAGGAGTTCTGTCTTATATCGACAGAAATTTTGTCTCCCTAGAATTTCTGAATTCTGAAGTTCCGGAGAATCAGGATTCTCCTTTATGAGACAGTCTTCCAAGTATTTGAAGGTATTTGAGAGACACAACATCTTATTTTATCCTGGTAAATTACCCTTATTTTTCCAGTGACTATTTCCAAACCTCTCTCAATCCTCCTATTTTCATAATATGTTTATAACTTGTTATTCAAAGTGTGGTCCATGGACCTACAGCATTAGCATCACCTGGGAGCTTGCTAAAATGTAGAGTCTTAGGCTCCATCCTAGGTCTCCTGAATTAAAATCCAGACTTTAACAGGATCCCTTACACAAACATTAAAGCTTGAGAAGTACTGTTTTATAGCATCTTCATAGCAATTACAAACAGACACACACACGTTTACATGTAACCTCGATACCAAACAATAGAATGATTAATTACATTATTACATATCAAGGCTATGAGATGTTACACATAAGAACTATATGGAAACTATATAGATACCCAGGAAAGTGCTAATAATAAACTAAATGTTAGTTACTTAATAACTAACATTTAAAGAGAGCACAGACTACACTCTGGACTCTGTTTAAAGTGTAATAATGATGCCCTTCTTGAATCACCACAATAACCCCACAAATAGCGTTGTTATTTCTACTTTAAAAGTGATGAAAGAGGCCCAGAGAGGCAACCCACTTATGATCGTGCAGCTAGGGCCCAGGCAGTTTAATTCCAGAGTCTATGTGCCTAACCACTGCTAAAGTCAAATGATAAAACCACAGTCACAGAATTCTGTATATCCTATGACTGCAACTATGAGGATATATATTAAACATTCTTTTATGCTGTCATATTGTGTTATTGTAATAAAAATAATAAAAACAGCATGCACCAAACTGAGTACAGTTTTATCCGGCCCCAGCAGTATTTCTATCATCTCTCTTACATTTTCTTTCAATTTAAGCAATGTTTACAATATAAAAGTAATATACACTCATGGAAAAAAAAAATTCATATACATGAAAGGACATAAAATGGAAAGTAAAGAACTCCCTCCCTCCCCAGTACTCCTCCCCCACTTTGAGACAACCACTGTTAGCAGTTTCTTGCATATCTCTCCAAAAATGTGTTCTGCATTTAAAATAATGAGCATGTGCACACATACACACATGCACACAGAGGGACATACATAATATTATACACACACATTCTACTCTTAGCTTGGATACATCTGTTAAAGCAGCCTTGTGATTGGTTCCTGTTTTATTTATGATAAATTGGAACACCCAGATTTTTCTCACATGAAGTGTTATTAAGTTTTCATCTCTCCGTCTTGTACAGTTTTTTTTCTCATCTAAATGTAGGATATTTTATGTCTCCTTATTGAGTTTCATGTAGTTGGTTGTGTTCTAGAATTCCAGTAAAAAAAAAAATCTTGTTTTTTCTTTTACTTTTGATTCTAAAGCATAGAGGCTTTCTCCTTCACAAGTCTAATAAACATGCTCTGATTTTCCAGGCCTAGAGGAAATAAAACTGCAGGGATGGAGGTGGCTTATGAGGGTCGCTATAACAGTGAAGCAAAAGAACATACTAAAATGTTAGCAATGGCTGTTTCTGGATGGCAGGGGTCTTATTTTCACTTTTTGCTTTTCATTATTTTCCAAAAGTTCAACAGTGACTGTGGGTTAATTTCATCATTTAAAAAAGAAATATAAGCTGGAGTTTTGTAGATTGGATATAGTTTCCACCTCTTCACTACCTTTCTGAAAGAGATTATACATCCGTTCCCTGTGCTGCAAGACTATACCTTGCCCAGTGGAGCGAGCAGTGCACACATGTCAGATTCACTGGCGTTGGGTTGGGCCAGGTGACTTCCCTGGCCATACAATGTGAGCTGGGGAGAGATGAGCAAAGCCTCAAACTTGCTGGTGTAGTTTGGCTTGGTCACTTGTGCTTTGGCAGCCCACGACTCACCATAGAAAGAGTATGCCCTAGGTGGCTGTTAGTCCCAGAATTGGGACCTTGGCACAGATGTGAAGTTGGCCTTTAGCCTGAGGAAGAGAACCCCATTCCCCCATCAACCCACAGAATGCTGAGTGAGAAAAAGAAATGTGATTTGGAAAGGTTTTTTGGTTTGTTTTTATATAGCATCATTACAGTAATAACTAGGTAGAAGGGAAAGTGAGCTGCTCCCAAGCCGACTGGTGTGTCCTGACAGTGGTTACTCACTTTCTGCACCTGCCACAGTGCCACTCCAGCTGTGCCTGCTCATTTCTGCCCTTAAGGTGGAGTAGGAAGGGCTCTGATCTTCAGCCTAATTAAGAGGTGTTGCAGACTGAATTGTGTCCCCTGCAATTCATATGATGACGTGCTAAATTCCCATGCTTCAGAATGTGACCTTACTTGGAAATGGGGTTGTTAGGGATTTAATTAGTTAAAATAAGGTCATAGTGAGGTATGGTGGGCCCCTACTCCAATATGACAGGTATCATTCTAAAAAGGGGAAATTGGGACAAAGAGACACACTCTGGGAGAACACCATGTTAACATGAAGGCAGAGATCAGGGTGCTTCTACAAGCCAGGAAAACCATATTTCCATCAAATCTCTAGAAGCTAGGGGAGAGATGTATAAGAGATTCTTTCTCAGCCTCAAGAAAGCAACCCTGTGGACACTTTGCCCTCAGATTTCTAGCCTCCAGAACTGGAGACTGGAATAAATTCTGTTGTTTAAGCCACCCAATTTGTGGCACTTTGTACAGCAGCCCCAGGACATTTAGGCACAAGGCCACAAACAGCCCAGCCTCTCTGTTCCGTTCAGTGCCCCTGGAAGTACCACTCTCACTACAACTCCCTCTCTCCTGAAGCTGGGTCCTGCTTCTCTTAAGGTTGAGTGAACAGTGAGATGTTCCCTTTCCTCTCCCTCTCCTCCTTCAGAATGAGCCCTTTCCCCATATAGAATTCTAGGCCCACCCTACCCCATGCCTGCCATTCAAAGAACTCAATCCTGGTGTCTGAGAAAGCCCTTCATTGTGCTTCTGGTGACAGACTTTCTGCAATATGAATTCCGAGTACCTCTTTGCAGGTCCCATGTAGATTCACTGATGATCATGCCAATAAAGACAGAGCTATGCACTGTACTGCCTTCCACGTTGCCATAAGCCCCTTACCTTACCCATTGCAGAGGACTGGACTGTCTAACTGGGAACTGGGCTGCCTTCCAGCCCACAGTGCTGTGTCTTACCGCATGGGTAGTCAGGAAAGACTAACCATGTGCAAATGCCCCAATAGCACAAAAATATAGATGCCTGTGGGGTACCTTTAGTCTGCCAGGCTAATAATTTTATCAAAATGTGAAATAAATGAAGTTCAAATTAGAATATTAGAAAGTTAAAGCTGGAAAGAACCTAGAGATTACCAAGCTCAAACCTTCATTTTACTGGTAGGAAACCTGAAGCTCAAGAGAGGAAAATTACTGGGCTAAAGTGAGTTTTTGGCAAAGCCAAGACCAGAATACAGGTTTTCCACTTCAGTTTTCATAAGACCACATTATCAAGATTTTTCTTGGAATCTATGATGGCTCTAATTAATCACTGCCTTATTTTCTAATTGTTCCCTGATCATTGGTTTAGTAATCTATTTCACTTTATCATTTTATTATAGAAACAAACATGCATATCATTATACATTTTCACATTGAGTAATGGAATTACTAGTTGTCCCATTTCACCCCAAACACCAAAATTCCTCTCCCCTGAGTTAACCACTTATTTCTGATGGGTACCACTAAATAACATGCTCATCCTCTTTTATGTTCAAACTTGAGATGCCATCAATTTTAGTTTTAAAAATTATTACCATTATTAATACTATAATCTGACTTCTGTTTTTGATTCTCAACTTTAGACGTTATCTACTCCCCACAATGTGTGGAGAGGAAATGAACATTAATCTCTCCCTGCACCTTAAACATGGTCAAGTTTGTAACATCGATTTTTATTCTGTAACTATAGTTTAGTTTTCTTAGCACAAGCTCATAAGTTAATAACATTAAAAATAAGTAAATAACACTTTAAATATTATAAACATATAAATATGATTAATTGTAGATTCCAGTACTTTTTTTTTTCACTTTTAAAGATATATATTCCCCTTTGTCACTAAGGAAGCCTGCTAAGAAAATAAAGTCCAACTGCCTTTACTTTTCTCATACCCCTCTTGGCTCATCTCTTCACATTCATTACCATTCCTCATTTCTAATTTGTTTTTAATGACAGAGCTATGTTTTGGAGGGCAGCTTTTCATTTTTCACAAATGCCCTGAGATTCTTTTCATATTTGACTAATAGATCTTTAAGTGTCCTATTCATACAATGGATTAAATGAAATCTCCTTTTTTCTTCAAAACGTTCTTTCTTTATGGAAGTCCCCTATGCTACTATTTTTATGTGACTGTGTTCCAGAATTGCTATACAGCAGTTACCTACTTTTGAGAGTCCATATTTTCTTCTTTCTTCTATTTCCCTGTTGGATATCTGGAAATATAATCTTGAGCATTTCTGTTTCAGAAAATGTATGTGAATGGAATTTAAGCATTCTGAATTGCTTTTATTTCACCCTCACATTTGATTATTCATTTAGATTAGCATAAATTTTTGGTTCAAATCATTGTCCTTCCAAATTTCGAAGGCATTTCTCCTTTGTCTTCTATAATCCATTGCTGCATATGAGAAGTCTAGGTCCATTTTTTTAATTTTTATTTTGAGGCAATCTCTTTTTCTCTGTCTAGAAAGTTGTAGGATTTTCTTTCATTCTTTGGAGTTCAGAAATTTCTGTTCAAAGATTTCTCTCAGTGCAAGCTTTTGTGCATTAATCCCTGTTGGCATTTGGTATGGCCTTTTAGTCAAAAGAGTCCCTTCTTCCTTTAGCTCCAGAGCATTTTCTTCCAATATTTCCTTGATAATTTGCCATTATCCATTTTCTTTTTTTAGTTTTCCTCTTTTGAATCTCTTCTATATGGATATTGGATCTGCTGCATCTGTCCTGTAGCTCCCTAACTTTCAATTATATTTTTAATTTTGTGCTGTTTTGAGACATTAACATAACTTTATTTGCCAAAACACAAATTTTGTCTTCAGCTGTGCTCTTATTCAGACTTCAATTTAGTTTTTCATTTTTGCAATCATATTTAATTACTAAGAACACTTTTTGTTTTCTGATTACGCTTTTTAGAAGTATTCAGGTCCTCTAGGGATACAATTTTTTCTTGAATTGTTGTTGTGTACAGTGGTAAGAATTCATTTTAGGCACACAGTATTCTGAACTTTGCTTTTTTTTGCCCATGATTATATCTTGGCAAGTACTATATGTCAATGTTGGTAGGGTTACTTCAATTCTTCTTAATAGCCACATTGTATTTCACTCTTTATTTTACATATGTGTAGTTTTTAAACACGTTCCCTAATGACAGGTATCTGGTTTTTAAAAGAGAATTTATATTATACAAACAACTGCAATGAATCTCTTTGTATAAATATCTTTGTATATGTAAATTAGTATTTCAATGGAATATATTCCTAGATGTAAACAGTGCTGGTTGAAGTGTATACATACTGCTCATTCTGATATGTATTGTCACATCCCCATCCATTGAGTTTGTATATATTTACATTCCCACAAAGAGTAAAGAGAATTCTGTTTTTTTTCCTCCCCACCGAAGTAAGGTATCAGACTTGACCCACCTGAGCAGTGAAAATTATATCTCAATGTAGTCTAATTTGCATTTTTCTTGTTATGAGTGATAGCAATTGAATTTTTATGTGCTCGAGTCTTTTGCAATTCCATTTCTGTTAACTTGCCACTTAAACTTGGACCATGTTTCTACTAAGCTCTAGATATTTTTAAAGTTCTATTGGAATTTTTATGTATTAATGAAATTAGTCCTTTGCTATCATGTGTGTTAAAAGCATTTATTTTGACACTACTTATGAAGTTTTTGCCCTCCTAAATTTTCAATAAACTTTTCAAATCTAGAATATTTTTAGATTTAAAGAAAACATGTGAAGACAGTACAGAGTTCCTATATATCCCACCCCAATTTCTCTGATTATTAACATCTTACATTAGTATGGTTCAATTGTAACCATTCATGAACCAATATTGATACATTATTATTTATTCAAGTCCATACTTTATTTAGATTCTCTTAGTTTTTACCTTATGTCTTTTTCTGTTCCAGGGTCACATCACATTACATGTAGTCATCATGACTGCTCAGACTCCTCTTGGCTGTGACAGTTTCTTAGGCTTTCCTTGTTTTTCATGACCTTGAAAGTTTGAGAAATAATGGTCAGGTATTTTGTAGACTGACCTTCAATTGGGATTTGTCTGATGTTTTTTTCATGATTAGACTGGGAAGAAGATCACAGAGGAAAAGCACCATTTTCATCACATCATGTAGAGTGAACACACTATAAATATGAGTTATCGCTGTTGGTGTTAAACTTGACTACTGGCTGAGGTTTCTCCACTGTAAAGTTACTGTCTTTATTCCCTTTTCCATACTTTACTCTTTGAAGGAAAGTCGCTGTGTGCAGCCTACATCTAAGGAGTGGGGACTTATGCTCCGCTTTCATGAAGCAAGGTATCTTCATGAATTATTGGGAATTCTTCTGCATGGCTGGTTTGTCTTTTCTCCCCCCATTTATATATTTGTTTGTTTATTCAGTGATGTATTTATGTCAGTATGGACTTATGAATATTTACTTTGCCTTATAATTTGCTATTACTCTATCATGTTGCTCAAATTGTTCCAGCTTTGCCCATTGGTGATGCTGTCAGTTGGCTTCTGTGTCCTTTTGTCATATTCTCATTATTACGGGTTTGTTTGTTTTTTAAGCACTTCTTTACTTTTACCAAAAGATGCTTCAGGCTCATTTCGTTATTTCTTGTCCCAGTACTAGAATAAACCATTTCTCCAAAGAAAGAACGGTATTAAAAGCCAAGGTCTAAGTTCTAGGTGGACTCATTGCTATGGGAGCATCATTGCTTCTATGCCTTTTCAGCTGTCAGAGCAAGGGGAATACGTGTGTGTATACTAACCCACAAACATACACATATCTACAACTATTTCTCTGTGTAACCATTTGCATCTATATTAAGCTAAGCATGAGCATGAATTCATATTTATATCTTCAATTACAACCCAGCATCACATGGATCATTCTAGCCTCCTCCCTTGCTGATCTATAAAATACCACTTCAGCAGTGAGAAACCCGCTGCCACCATCTGTCATCCATTTACTCAATTGCTCAATTCCAGTATAAAGTGTTTCCAGAATAGTTGACCTGTACCCCCAGGGGAAACAACTTTACCAACTAGAGCACAGTGCTTAAGGTCAAGTCCGTTTGTTTTTAGTATCACAGATTCTATTCGTTTCCGAAGTTACTTAGATCAGCACCTTTTGATCCATCACCTTCGATGAGGTTGTTCCATGCATTTGAAATATAGTTAGTTATATTGTCACATTCTAATTTTCACCCTGGGACCCCCAACCTCCTAAGTGATTTTTAAAAATTTGCATAACTAAGGTTTACTCTTTGTACTGTAAAATTCTATGAATTTTGACAAATATATAGTGTCATGTAGTCACCATCACAATATCATGTAAAATAGTGTTACCACCCTAAAAATGTCTTGTGCTTCACCTGTTCAACTCTCTCTTCCCAACTCCTAACAGGCACTGATCTATTTACCATCTCTATAGTTTTGCCCCTTGCAGAATATCATGCAAATGGAATAATACAGGATATAGCCTTTTCAGCCTAGCTCCTTTTACTTAGCAATATGCATTTAAGATTCATCCATGTCTTTGTGTGGCTCACTTCCTTTTATCATTGAATGGTGTTCTGTTGTATGGATGTATCACAGTTTGTTTATCCATTCACTTATCAAAGGACATCTTGGTTGCTTCAAGTATTGGGTAATTATGAATAAAACTGCTAGAAATATTCATGTGCAGATTTTTTGTGTGCAAATTAGTAAGCTTTCAAATCAAGTAGGGAAATATCTAGGAGAATATTTGTTGGGTCATATAATAAGAGTAGTTTGAATTTATAAAAAACTGCTAAACTGCTTTCCAAAGTGGTTGAATCATTTTGCATACCCACCAGCAGTATATGAGAGTTACTATTCCTCCACATCCTTATCAGCAATTAGTATTGTCAGTTCTTTTGGTGTTTATTCATTCTAATAGGTATGTTGTAGTATTTCCTGGTTTTAATTTGCATTTCCCTAATAACAAATGATAATGAGCATCTTTTCAATTGCTTATTTGCCATCTGTGCATCTTTTTTTGATAAGGTGTCTGTTTAGATCTTTGGCCCATTTTTAAATTGGGTTGAATGTTTTCTTATTGTTAAGTTTTAAGAGTTATTTGTATATCTTGGATACTTGCCCTTTATCAGATATGTGTTTGCAAATATTTGCTCCCAGTCTGTGACTTGTCTTTCATTCTCTTAACAATATCTTTAGCAGAGCAGAAGTTCTTAATTTAAAAAAGGTTAACATATCAATTTTTTCTTTATGGATCATGCTTTCGACGTGGTATCAAAAAACTCATCATAGGCCAGGCACAGTGGCTCACGCCTGTAATCCCAGTGCTTAGGATGATGAGGCAAGAAGATCACTTGAGGCCAGGAGTTCAAAACCACTCTGGGCAACACAGCAAGATCCCATCTCTACCAAAAAAATTTGTTTTAATTAGCCTGGCATGGTGGTGCATGTTTGTAATCCTAACTACTCAGGAGGCTGAGGCAGGAAGATTGCTTGAGCCTTGGTGTTCAAGGCTGCAAGGAGCTATGATCACGTTACTGCACTCTGGCCTGGTCAACAGAGCAAGACCCTTGTCTCTAAATAAATAAATATTTAAAAAATTAAAGAAAAGGTTATCACAAAGCATAAGGTCATGTAGAATTTAATCTGTATTTTCTTTTGTAAGTTTTATACTTTTGCCTTTTACATTTATGTCTATGATCCATTTTGAGTTAGTTGTCCCTTTCCAACCAACCTGACTTGTTTGACATTTGGAGAATACTCACCCGACAAAAGCACAATGCATCTTTTTTCAAGTGCACATGGAATATTTATCAAAACAGATCACATTATGAGTTATAAAATAAGTATCAATAAATTTAAAATGATTCAAATTATATACAGTTTGTTTTTTGTTCAAAATGGAATTATTTTACACTAGAAATCAATATAAAAACAATACTTAGACAATTCCTGAATATTTCACCCACTTTTAAATAACTCACGAGTCAAAGAAAAAAATAAAAATGGAAATTAAAATATTTGAAACAAAAAAAATACAAATACCGTATATCAAAATTACAGAAAAGGAAAGAGAAGAAAAGAAAAGAAGAAAATCCTAAATCAATTATCTCAGTGTAGACTTTCAGAAACTAGAAAAATAAGATAAAATTAAAACCAAGTAAGTAGAAGAAAGGGAACAGTAAAGATCAGAGTCGAAATCAATGAAATAGAATTTAGAAAAACAGAGAAAATCAATGAAAACAAAAATTTTTTGAGAAGATTAAAAAATTGCTAGACCTTTAACCAGACATATTATGAAAAACAGAGAAGATACTAATATCAATATCAGAAATGAGACATGATATCAATATAAATTCTATACCTATTAAAAAGTTACTTAGAAAATATTATAGAGAATTTTATGCCAATAATTTTTTTAAAAAATTAGATAAAATGGTAAAATTCCTTGAAATACACAAATTCTACCAAAGCTTCCTCAAAAAGAAAGCTACCCTGAGTAGCTTTTAATATCATTAAAGAAATTGAATTTTTAAAACCTTTCCCACAAAGAATTCCAGGCCTACTTCACATCAATGGGGAATTCCCCCTAAACATTTAAGGAAGAAAAATATCAACTCTGCACAAATTCTTCCTGAAAATTTAAGAGGAAGGACTACTTGCTAACTTGTTCTATATGGCCAGCCTCATAATACAGTAATGCCAAAACCAAAGACATTATTAAGACAAGAGTAGACTAATGCCTCTCTGAATATAGATGCAAAAGTTCTTAAGAAATTTAACAACTTGACTCTACAGTGTCTAAAAAGGGTAATACATCACATCCCAGTTGGATTTATGCCAGGAATGTAATGTTGGTTTAACATTAGAAAGTTGGTTGATACAAATTATCCTATTACAACCCAAAAAACGAAAAAATATGATCATCTCAATAGATGCAGAAAAAGCATTTGACAAAATTCAACATCCATTTATAATAAAAATGCCATGAAACTAGAAATAGAATTGAACTCACTGAATCTGATAAAGGGAGTCCAGAAAAATCCCACAGATAACACCATACTTAATTATGAAAGACCTAAAGCTTTTCCTCTAAGATCAGAAACAAGACAAGAACATCCACTGTCACCACTTACAGTCAACATTTTATTGCCGGTTCTAGCCATGGCAATAGGGCCAAAAAAGAAAAAATAAAAGGAAAAAAAAATGAAGAACAGAGAGAAAGAAAAAAGAGAAAGAGAAAAAGGAAGATAAAAAGAGAGAGAAAGAAAAAGAGAAAAAAGAGAAAGGAAAGAAAAGATATCTAGATTGGAAAAAAGGAATAAAACTGTCTTAATTTGTACAGAATTCGTGCCTATGTAGACAATCCCAAAAGATGTACAAAGTGGCTACTAGAATTAATAAGTGAATTTAGCAAGGTCAATATAAAAAATAAATTATATTTATATGTACTGGAGATGAACACTTAGAAATACAAATTTAAAAGTTCCACTTACAATAGCCTCATAAACACAAAATACTAACAAAGTATATCCTAAGATTTGTAAGCTGAAACTATAAAATATTAATGAGAGCTATCAAGTAAGCCCTAAACAAATGGAGTGATATATCTACAAATCTATAAATTCGATGAAACCTCATTGAAAATACCAGCAGGCCTTTGTAGAAATCAGAAGCTGATTCTAAAATATATTTGGCAAAATAAAGAACTTAAGATAGCTGAAACAATTTTTAATACTATACTTCCTCATTTCAAGGCTTACTATAAAACTATAATAATTAAGACAGTGTAATTAATATTTGTGAAAGGTTAAATATACTGATATATAGAACAGAATAAAGAGACAGAAATAGATCCAAACTTTTATTTAATTGATGTTAACGAAAGTGCCAGTGTAAGTCAATGGGTAAAGGACAGTCTTTTCAGCAAACATTGATGGCACAGTTGGATATCTATATGCAAAAAGTAAATAAACTTCAACCAATACCTTGTACCATATACAAAAACAACTCAAAATGGATTATAAGCTTAAACATGAAACCTAAAACTATAAAAATTTTCAAAGAAAAAATATTTTTTACCCTCAGCTAGGCAAAAATTTATTAGGGAGAACACAAAAACACAAAGTCTAAAATAAAAAGTTTAAAAAATAAAATTTAAGCAATATTTAAAACTTACACTCTTTGAATGTTAAGAAAATAAAAAGAGAAGGCAGACAGGAAGAAAATGTCTGCAAGAAAAGAAGTCTGATAAAAGACATCTATCCAGAATATGTAAAGAACTCTCTTTGCTGTATAAAAGCTTTTTAGTTTGATGTAGTCCCACTTATTTATTTTTGCTTTTGTTGCCTATGTTTCTGGTGAGATACCCAAAAAATTCTTATGAAAGCCAGTATCAAGTAACTTTTTCCCTCTGTTTATTACTAGAAGTTTTATGGCTTTGGGGATTATGTTTAGGTCTTTAATCCATTTTCAGTAGATTTTACGTATGGTGTGAAACAAGGGTCCAGTTTCATTCCTTTGAATGTGAATATCCAATTTTTCTAACACCATTTCTTTTTGATGCTACCATAATGGGATTATTTTATTGATTTTTTTCAGGTACATCATTATTAGTGTAAAGAAATGCAACTGACTTTTACATGTTGATTTTGTATCCTGAAACTTTACTGAATTTATTAGTTCTAATAGGTTTTTTTAGTGGAATGTTTAAGGATTTTCTACATATAGGATCATGTCATCTGCAAACAGGGATAATTTTATTTCTTCCTTTTTGATTTGAATGCCTCTTATTTCTTTTTCTTATCTGATCGCTAGTACTTCTAGTAGTGTGTTATATAAAAGTGGTGAGAGTGGGCATTCTTGTCTTATACCAGATATTAGAGCCAAAAGCCTTCAGTTCTTCCCAAATAAGAAGCTAACATACAAAATATATAAAGAACTCATAGAACTCAGTAGCAAAAAAAAAATAATAATCTTGTCAAAAATTGGGCAAAGGGTGCGAATAGACATTTCTCCAAAGAAAAAATAAAGATGGCTAACAATCTTATGAAAAGGTTCTAGATGTCACTAATCATCAGGGAAATGCAAATCAAATCCACAATGAGATATTACCTCATATCTGTTACAAAGACTATTATCAAAAAATAAGAGATAGCAAGTGGTGGAGAGAAGGGCATACTTGAACACTGTTGGTGGGAATGTAAATTGGTGCAGTCATTATGGAAACCAATATGGAGGCTCCTAAATAAATTAAAACTAGAATTGCCACATGACCTGGCAACTTCTCTGAATATATATTTAAAGGAAATTAAATCACCACCTTGTGAAGACATCTGCACTCCCATGTTCATTGTAGCGTTATTCACAGTGGTCAAGATAGGAAAACAACCCAAATGTCCATCAACAGATGAATGAATAAAGAAATTTTGGGGTGTGTGTGTGTGTATACCAAATATATATAAGTATGTGTGTGTATATATATGAGATATTATTCAGCCTTAAAAAAGGAGATCCTGTCATTTGCTGCAACAACTTTGATGAACCTAGAGGACAAGAAGCTAAGTGAAATAAGCCAGACACAAAAAGAAAAATATTGCATGATCTCATTTATATGTGGAGTCTAAAAAAACAAAAACAAAAGAAAACAAAAAACTTGGATACATAGAAACAGAGAGTAGAAAGATGGTTACCGGGGGCACAGGGGTGGCGGAAATGGGGCGATGGAGGTCAAGGGGTACAAAGTTTCACTTACGTAGGATAAATAAGCCTAGTGATCTAACCTACAGCACGAGTACTGTAGTTAATAATACTGTATTGTATTATGGAAATTCGATAAGAGAGTAGGTTCTAGGTACTTTTACCTACAAAAAAAGGAAACTATGTGAGATGATGGATGTTTTAATTTGCTTGACTGTGGTAATTATTTCACTAGGTGTATGTATATAAAAACATGCTGTATGCCTATAACGTACACAATTTTTTAAAAAGTTCAGGACTTTTTAGAATACTATTGATCTAGACATGAGCTGTATCCTTATGATAAACACAGGAATATGGAATTTTAAAAACTGAAAAAAAGAACTCTCAAAACTCAATAATTAAAAAAACCCAACCCAATAAAAAATTGGGAAAAAGATTTGAACAGATACTTCACCAAACAAGACACACAAAATGGCAAATAAGCACATAAAAAGATGCTCGACATCATAAATCATGAAAATGCAAATTAGAAGCACAATTGGGTATCATTGCACATGCACAGCCATTAGAATGACCACATTTTTTTTCAAAAACCAGAAAAATAAAAAGTACAATGAAGTGCAAGAATGTGAAATAACTGAAAATGTTCATACATTGCTGCTAGGAAAGAAAAATGGTACAACCACTTAGGAAAAGAGTTTGTCAGTTTTTATAAAGTTAAACATGAACTTACTATATTATCCAAGAATCTACTCCAAATTAATTACTCAAAAGAAATGAAAACATGTGTTCACACAGAGACCTGTACAGGAATGTTGACAGTGTATTTATTCATAATAGACAAAAACTGGAAGCCATCCAGATGTCCATCAACTGGTGAGTGGATAAAGAACCTGTTTCACGTGCATACAAAGTGATACTACCCAGTAATAAAATGAAATCAGCTACTGATACATGCAATTACATGGATTAATCTCAAAAGCACTGTGCTAAGAAAGTAGCCAGATACAAATAGCTATGTTCCTTATGGTTCCATTTATATGACACTCTTGAAAAGGCAAAACTGTATAGACCAAAGCCTGCTCAGTGCTTGCCAGGGCTGAGAATAGGGAGAAGATATTGATGACACAGGAGCACATGGGAACTTTGTGGGTGGATAAAAAGGGTTCTATTAAATATACTGATTCTGGTTGTGATTATATGACTATACAGTATTGTTTGTCAAAACTTTTTAGACCGTACACTTCAAAAGAGAGAACTTTATATAAATTATACTTGTTGAGAGGTAATTCTCTGTGCATGTCTTGTGGGCCAGGTGATGATTGCCCTTTGTTCTGGACTATCTTTTCAAGAATGATTGCATAGTGAATAAGCTTGGTGGGCAGAAATAGTGTCACTCTATGGAGCAAAGTGCAGGCATGATTACTGTCCAGTATAATAAAGGTAATATCTTTTGGAGCCAAGGAAGAACTGGCTGTTAAGTAAGTTCAGGGCTCTGCTTCTTCAATGGGACACACTGTGCAGGTGTCATCTGGCCCCCATCATGTCACACTATGGGAACTGGGGCTCAGGGAACTGGTTCCCAAATAATGACACTCTGTTTACTGCTATTGCTGTGAGTAATAAATTGTCTTTTGTCTCTGACCAGGAATGCTGTGTCTTCTCTGAGCATCCATGAATCTTTTTATCCTTTCACCAGTGGTAGGGTGATTGTTAGCTTTCAAGAGGAGTAAAATCTCTGAACCTTTGTAGTTTTGACACTTTTAGCAGTGAGGATGGATGCTGACTGAGATGTGACTTTCTGCAAGATGAAGTATGGGGACATTGTAAACTGATTAATGGGATTTAAGGAAAGCAAACATATTGACCAAAGGGTATGTTCCACAGGGAATAAATTGTCCTTCACTTTTTGCCAGTGATAAGGAACAGGTGAGGTGGTTTTATCTCAAATACTAGGAAATAGGTTCAAGGACAGCTGCCTAAAAAGGGCCTTGGATGTTACCACTTTCCTCTGGTGTGCAGATTTTTTTCACCAGTCTAATGGTCAGCTTCAAGTTCACCTCATTGTAACAAGTAATATAAAGATTACTCTTGGGAGTAAAGGGCTGAAATAGCTATCCCTAGCAAGTAACAGTTACAAAAAACATGTCTATGTTTAGTATGAAAAGGAGGGAAATTTGTGACCACTATGTGCAGAAACAAGGAAGATGAATAGACTTGTAGCTGATTGAGTTGAGAGACGAAGTGGGTGGGATGCGTGTTAAGGAAGAATGGGAACAGCTGGGTCATCTTATGGCTCAGCTCTCCTGCAGTCTGTCATGCCCACTACAGATCCATTTAGAGATGACAGGAACAGGTTCAGAAATTTTTTTGGAAGGGGTG
>CAUYRT010105114.1:0-40502 GCA_963574885.1 Lepilemur ruficaudatus | reverse complement strand
TAGAAAAAATTAGCCGGGCATGGTGGCGCATGCCTGTAGTCCCAGCTACTTGGGAGGCTGAGGCAGAAGGATTGCTTCAGCCCAGGAGTTTGAGGTTGCTGTGAGCTAGGCTAATGCCACGGCACTCTAGCCCGGGCAACAAAGTGAGACTGTCTCAAAAAAAAAGACGACAATAATAGACCCTGCTTCATAGTGGTTGAGATTAAATGAGCTGACAGCTGTAAAGCATTTAGAATAGTACCTAGCACATAGTAGGTATTACCTAAGTATTATAGATTAGTAGTAGTTATAGATTAACATTATTATTTAGAAACCCAAAAATAAATACCAGAAGAAATATGTAAAGGAGCTTAAAGAGGCTGCCACTAGGGAGAGGAATTTATGGGAGAAAGAGATAAGTCTGGGAATGCTTTTTTCCCCTCATTAAAAGCTTTGTAGTACAATTTGGTTATTTATATTAGATTGCTTTGAAAACAATCAGAAATTGATTAAATGGAAGGAAAATTCATGACTCTCGTCTGAAATACAGATAAGCCTAACTGTAGCTTGAATTTGGCAGGAAGACTGATTCAGCACAAACAGCCCAGAGGCAGTATTCCCTAAATGCACAAAGAGCAGCTACAAGGACCCAGTGTGGCCTAAGGGCTGACTCTACATTGCCAGACCTAGAAAGTGAACTCAGAAACAGCAGCAAAAACAGTAACATAAAAACAAGAAACCTCCTAAGACAGCACGTGACCAAACACCAAATGAGCAGAGCAAGGTGTTCAGGATAGAGCTCTGTGGAATGGTGTGGTCAAGAAAGCCGTCATGGAGGTGGGGAGAAGGCCTTGAAGAGGTTGAAGGGAGAACCAAGGGCATTCCAGGAAGGCGTCCCATGCAGCTGAGGTGTGGGATAAGGTTGGGAAGATGCTCAATGCCAGCCTAATGAGTTGGCCTCTATTCTCCAGACCCAGCTGCTTATCATTAGAATCTTTCAGGGAAACAAGACTAGTGAAGTGGTTTAAAAACCTGGGCTCTGGATCTGAATCCTGCCACCTCCACTGACCAGTTATGTGACTCAGGCTAAGTTACCTAAATCTCTCCAAAACTAAGTTAATTTACGTATAACATCAGGAAAAGGACTATTCCATCTCAGGGTTGGTATGGGAATTAAGTGGATGTACCAGCAACTCTTGGCTTAATACCTAGCAGAGTAGCCACTCAATAAATGGTAGCTATCATAGGAAACTCTATGAGGAAACTCTATAGGATCAACCACCTGGTTTCTTCAAGAAATAAATTCAAGGAGGAGAGACAATAACTACAGATTAAAATTCTTAAGAGACATATCAACCAAATGCAATGTGTAGACCTTGTTTAGACCTTGATTTAAATAAACTGCAAAAAAAAAAAAAAAGTGAGACAACTGGAGAAATTTGAATAGTGATTGCAAGTTGATGATATTAAGGAATTACTATTAATTTTTTAGGTGCAATAATGTCATTGCGTTTTTTAAGAGTATCATTTAGAGATACATAATAAAATATTTATGGATAAAATGATGTGACATCTAAAATTTGCATTAAAAAATCTAATAGATATAGTAGGATTGTCCATTTGCTCAAATGTGTTGCAGCTAGGTGATGGCTATATAGGGGTTCACTGTACTACTTTACTTACAGAAGTGCTTGAAATTTTCCCTAATAAAAAGTTTAAAAATAAAAATAAATAGGATTGAGTAAACAGTAGCTGTTGCAGTTATTAGTTTCTCATGATGTACGCTAGAGTGTGAGCAAAGATCACGGCTTCCCCGCAGGGTCTAACCCTGAGTCTTCTATGGATGATACAAGCTCAACGTAAACCTGATGTCAAATCATTCCCGTTTTTTAAAACACTTTGATGACTTTCCTCTACTCTAGGGGTAAAAATCCCAATTCATAATAGGGCTGTTCACTTTTAAAAGGCCCCACCTATTTCTCTTCCCAGATACACTTCTCTTCATATTCTGTACTCAGCCTTTTTTCTGTTCCTCAAATGAGTCATACAGACCCTGAGCACATGTTGTCTCTACAGCCCACTACATTCCTCCCCTCAATTTCCAACCACCTTTCACCTAATCCCCTCCTACTCTCTTTTCAGATCTCCGCTCAATCTTCACTACTCCCTTTAGGAAGCCCCCACTGACCAGCCACCCCCCAAGCTAGGTAATTCTCCCAAGTATACACTCTCATAGTCTATTATATACCTCTCCTCCCTAAAACTCAGCACAACTACAATATTAAAATTTTGTTCTTGTTATCATTGCATCCCCAGCACTTAGCACAGGGCCTGGCCTAGAGCAAATGACCAAGAAATTTTTATTAAATAAACAAATGAGTGAATGATGATTCAATGACAAGTAGACCCCCCTTCATCTCTTTCCACTGTGGCCACAAGACCTCACAAGACCTGAAGGCCCCAGCATCATACTGCTAGAAATCAAAAGTCCCAGTCCTCCCTCACCAGTCATCGCCCACGTTGAAGGCATTAAGGCTCTTGGTGAAGCCTTGCATATTGGTGGGGCTGACTCTCTGCAGGAAGTCAATGTAGTCCTCCGAGTGGAAGCGGCACATGTCATGCTGGGAGGCCTGGTATGGCTTGAAGACCTCGGGATGGAGACACAAGATGAACCTAGGTGGGGTCAGCCCTACTCATAGGGCTGAGACCACCCACGATGAACCCAGTCCTGGAGATTGTCCAAAACCACGTCTGGCAATCCTCCCACCCCCAAATCCTTGTTATGCCATGAGACAAAGGTCTGCGAAGAAGACAGACTCTGATTAGCCAGGTGGGTTATTATGATCAAGCCCCCAAGACCACTTCTTCTCCTTCCCACCACCAGCCCAATCTCTCCTATTATCTCAGTCTTAAGCCCTGATACACCTGCCCTATTCCCTGGATCTCCTATTCCTGGTTCTCTCCAAACTCATCTCCTCCCCTGGGCTCTGATTCTGCCCTCTTTCCTCTAGGTTCTTTACTCTGGAGTCAAATATATAGGATATATGACAACCTTCTAATTAAAGTCTAAGGTGCTAAACCAAATATTATCTTATTATCTTTGGGGGGTGGGCAGCATCACAAACCTCTTTGAAAACTGGGCAAGAAGAAAGAGCTTTTCTTCTCCCAGAAAATGCACACAGGTACACACTGGCAAAGGAACTCATAGACTCCTGCACTAACATTACCTCAGTCTTTTCTATGACCAATCCACTTGTCTGTGCCTCAGCACAAGCAATGAACACTCATTCATATTGTTGACTAATTCCCATAATGCCTGGCTTAACTGTTATTATCCCATATCACGGCTATAAATTCCAAGCTGGGAACAGACAGCGTGTGTATGTCTGGGAGATGGAGGATGGAAGAGCAATTAAGCAGAACCAAGTAGAGGTATTCTAGGTTGAAAGGGGAGATACTCAGGACATCTACTCTCTTATATACACACACACACACACACACATTTACACACAGGGCTGCAGAGTCGGTCCTGGAGCTCTAGCTCCTTGGAGGTAGAAAAAGGTGGCAGTGGAGAAGGGGTGGGAACTGAGGGTAAACATCACACCCCAATACAGTGATCCAGCCCCCCATCCCTGAGGCCACACCCTAAAATGCACTTCAAACCAGCCCCACACCACCCTAACCCTAGGCCAAGAACTAGTCTGCTTGAGGTCAAAGGGTGGCCGGCCTGTGATGTAAAAGTAACTTCCATTAGGCCAGAGGACGCCACCCCCTAGGCTGCGCACATTGCTCCTGGTGTCTTCTATGCAGCTCCCCCCCACTCTAGGGGCAGGTCGCACTTGGTGCATTCAGTCCAGCACACTATTCCTAAAGCCATAGTTCGCCCCACCCCCAATCCCCGGCAGAGGCGGCGGGACTCACGATCATCTTCTTATAGAGACCGTAATGCAGGACCAGGCTATGAGTCAATGCCAGCCGATGGGGCTTCATAGGGTGCCCAGCCCCTGGGGGTGGGGAGAAGAGAGTTCGTCAGTTTCCACTCCTGGAGTTGCAGCCCCTGCCTCAAAACCTCCGCGTCCCAACCCCTCGTGCACAACCCTGTCTCCTCACCGTAGTGGAAGTTGCCCACGTCGGGGTCGTAGAAATAGGCCACGGTCTTGGCCATGGTGCCGGCGGGACCAGGCCCCGCGCCTCAGCCGCCTGCCCGCCAGCCCCACCCCCAGCCGTGCGTGCTGCGCAAGCACGCAGCCTGCTCCTGCGGAACCGGGAGGCCCAGGCCCCGCCTCCCCGAGGCCACGCCCGAGCCACGCCCCCTAGGGAGCCCTGTCCCGCCCCGCGCCGCGCTTTGCTCTTCCAGCAGTTCGAGTTTGAGCGTCCGGGCTTGGGCAGGGAAGCGGTAGCGCCGGTCCTAGGATGCGAGGGCCATTTCTTTCCCCGCGGGGGTTCTATCCTTGGGAAGCCGAGCCATCCCATCCAGCCGCTTGCCCCAAACGGGGCGCAGGCCTTGGTCACCTCCCTAGGAAGCTCCGAAGATCCAGCCACGCCGCCCCTCTCAGGTGCAGAAAGCCAGCTTCCCCAAGCCTGCTGGAGAGATTCCTGACTATCCTCTCGGTCCCGGCATCTGAAGGCAGGAGCTGCGCCAGGCGTGCGCGATAGACAGTGGAGAACACTCGCGGACCGCCTGTCCCTCGCCCGGATCCAGACTCAGCGCCGCACATTCCCCACGGGGGGGCCCGGCGCAGTCACGCGCACACCCCACTTGCGCTCACACGCGCGCAAGGCTCACGCTCTCCGACCCGCACACCTGCGCTCCGCCCCTTGGTCCTGGGCCGGTGACAGGCAAAAGCATTCGGGAAGCCAGGCGGTTGCGGAGGTGCCCATCTCCTCCAACACAGGCCCGGAGTTGTCCGAAGCCTGCCGCCGCTCCCAACCAACCCACATCCCTCTCCATCCTTCTCTCCCCCCGCTGGCCGCGGCACCGGTATCCGCAGCCACAGCCCGGAGCCGGTGAGGCGGCGAAGGGGGGAGGGGGAGGAATCAAGGGATGAGCTCCGGAAGGGCGTCGGGGGCCCTGAGCCGGACTAGGACACCCCTGGAGCCGGAACCCGAGGAGAAGCCGGAGCCAGAACCAAATCACCGGTACCGGGTGGGCCAGGTGGTCAGGGTGGGGGGAACGGAAAGGGGAGAGGTGCGGGTGTACAGGGAGGGGAGGGGGCTGCAGAGGCCTGACTCAGGCCAGCGCAGAGGAGGTGCAGACGCTGACTCAGGCGCGATTTCTGCTCCCGCCACCTAAGAATTCCGTCCCATCTCGCGCTGCAGTGTCCTTGGGAGGGACGGAAGCGCGGACGAGCTGGAAAGGGGAACGCTCTGGGCGTCGGGCAAGCAGGGTCAGTGTCGTGGAAGAGGGCTTGAGCAGCCTCTGTCTGACCTCCTGCCCCAGGCGGTATTGGCGAAGCAGCACCCCTGGCCCGGACAGCTCCCTAGTTGGGTAGGGGGTGGGGCCGGACCTCTTGAGATGTGCTTGTTTCACATCTTGAGGATGGCATTCCTACCCCTCCCCCATCCCCAGCTGCAGCCCCCTAAACCCAGGAGACGCCCTGGCCCGCGCTCGCCCCCCAGGGCCTCATGTCGGAACCACAGCCTGACCTGGAGCCGCCCCAGCATGGACTGTACATGCTCTTCCTGCTTGTGCTGGTCTTCTTCCTCATGGGCCTTGTAGGCTTCATGATCTGCCACGTGCTCAAGAAGAAGGGCTACCGCTGCCGTACATCCAGGGGCTCAGAGCCTGACGACGCCCAGCTTCAGGCCCGTGAGTGAGGAGCCTGGAACCCTGGCTCAGTCACTTTTCTGCCTTACCCCTCTCCCCACACCTCCTTTTGCCTCCCTGACCAACAGACCCAGGCCAAATCCCAACTAAGCCTACAGGAAGCCTAGTGATGCATTTTTGAGTCACCAAATGGGGTAACTCCACCCTGAAAGCAAATCTAGGGAAGGCAGCATGGGCAGGAAGGGTCCACTGATGGTAGTCTTGGGCTCCCACTGACATCCCCATCTTTTCTGGCCCCTGAAATGCTAAAAGCCAGCATGATGGCAAAAAAGTAAAGGGGTATGTTTTGAGCAATAAGCCATGGGGGCAACTAGGTAATGTTCCCCTAAAGCTGACTCATTCCTGCTTCCTTGCCAACCTCTTTCATCCTTCAGCTGAGGACGATGACATGAATGAAGACACAGTAGAGAGGATCGTTCGCTGCATCATCCAAAATGAAGGTGGGTCTAGGCTGGCCTCTTGTTTCCCCCTCCCCCAACTTTCTCTTGCCCTGACCTCCACCTCCACTGACTCCCTCTTTCCCTTCTCCCCTCAGCTAATGCTGAGGCCTTGAAGGAGATGCTGGGGGACAGTGAAGGAGAAGGGACAGTGCAATTGTCCAGGTGAGCTGGAAACAAGGGTCAGCATGACTTTGCTTGCCTTGGAGAGTACTCTCTCCTCCAGCACAATCCTCTCCCAGTCCCCTTGCATGTTTGGGGTTGGGGGTTGGACAGGACAGGCTAACCTATAGAACGAAAGTTTTAGAGAAATCCTGATTCCTTCAAACCCTATCTGCCATCTAGATATCATTAAGCCTGACATTCACCTCTAGTGCCACTCCTTTGGGTTAAGCATTGCCATCCTTTTAGCAAACAGCCCTGGAAGGAAAAACATGGTCAATAACATCCTAATAATGAATTTATTAGATAGAGAAGGGTGTTGGGGCCTGGGGAAAGTGGGACTGCATCCCAGAGAGGAAATGGAAATGTTATCCCTGCTCCCCTACTCCCTACTGTCCAGCGTGGATGCCACCTCCAGCCTGCAGGATGGAACCCCCTCCCATCATCACACAGTGCACCTGGGCTCTGCAGCCCCTTGCATCCATTGCAGCCGCAGCAAGAGGCCCCCGCTTGTCCGTCAGGGCCGCTCCAAGGAAGGAAAAAGCCGCCCCCGGACTGGGGAGACCACCGTGTTCTCTGTGGGCAGGTGGGGATAGAGTCCTCCAGGGAAAGGGAGGTTGAGGTGGGGGCCCCAATGACCCAGCACCTGACCTCAGAGGTAGGCCCCGGCTCTTTCCTCCTGGACTGGGAGCTGCAGCAGGAGGCAAGCTGCACAATGTGCCCCACAATCTGAGAAGACCTCCCTTGCCTTAGGCCAGAGGGAGGTGGCCATCAAACCCAGGATGTCCCTGGCCTGAGGGGAGGACCAAGCAGCTTCTGAATTGAGATCTTAAGTCCTCGTGTTACCTCCTCTCCCAGGTTCCGGGTGACACATATTGAGAGGCGCTACGGGCTGCATGAACATCGTGATGGTTCCCCCACGGACAGGAGCTGGGGCTCTGGTGGGGGGCCAGATCCAGGGGGTGGCCTGGGGTCTGGGGGAGGACAGCCCAGGGCAGGGATACCTGCCATAGAGAGGCTGCCCCCTGAGAGGCCACAGCCCCAAGCCCTAGCCAGCCCCACAGTACAGAATGGGGGACTCAGGGACAGCAGCCTAGTCCCTTGTGCACTTGAGAGGAAGCCTGGAGCCTCTGCAGAGCCAACACCGAGGACTGGAAGGAGGGGCCCAAGCCCAGGGCTGCCCACGCAAGAGGCAAATGGACAGCCAAGCAAACCAGACACCTCACATCACCAGGTATGAAGACATGGCCAGGGCTGCAGTGGGCTATGGTGGGCTCAGCTCTTATTGCCCCCTACTCTGGGGGCACTCATATGACCTACCTCCTGTTCTCCCATTGACCTCTCTCCTTTCAGGGGTCTCCACCACGGGGAGCAGGAGGTATGTGAGGTGAGTCTGCCTGAGCCCTAAGTCAGGTAATCTCATCCTCCCATCACCCACTTAAACTACTTAAGCCTATCAGCTCCCTGAACCCCCAGGGTGAACTGCAGGCTTAGTCTTTGCTATAAATTCCTTAGTTTGGTGGTGGGGAGTGGATATGTGCTCCAGGGATAGGGAAGGTCCTACAGCCACTGGGGTAAAGTTTGGACAGAGCTTGAACAGGAAGCAACACTGTTACTCTTCCTCTCCTCCAAGCCTCATTCTTCATTGCGCTGATGGACCACCAGCTGGCAGGGCCGGGGGTGGGTGGGCATGAAGGCCCTCCCCTCCACTGGACAATACTGCTCCCCAGCTGAGGGACCAGCTCTATTTCCACCTGGAATTGCACGGTCTCAGGCTGGGGGACCTCAGGAGAAGTTCCCCCCATCCCTATCCCCTCACTCTCTTTCCCTTTCCCCTGCCTGCCAACAGGCTGCCTGACCTGCCTTCCCCAACACCTTGCTCCATATGCTAGAGCGTGGCACCTGGGAGCAGGCCCCTGCCCTTGGTGGGCCCCTAAAGCAATAGTACCTTAGGCCCCCTGCCCTCTTGGCACAAGAGGCCCAGGCTCTTGCTTGGCCTTCATGCCCTTTATTCACTGTCAATAAATCCGCTCAGACCATTACAGCTGCTTTGCATACTGGCTCCAGCTCCTTCTGACTCCCAAGGCCTGTTCTTCTCCTACCCCCAACCCCAGTGACCCTGGCATCCAGAGTTGGGTGGGTCACAGAGCCCGGGTGGAGACATAGATGGGCTGGAGCCACTCAAGACTTTGCAGGATAGGTTCCAGCCCCAGAGACGTCAGGATATGTCACTGCCCTGGAGATAGGGTGGTGGCAGAAGAGAAAGGGGTAGTTCTAGCCCTAGAGATGGCAGAGGGATATTGGGGAAAAAGGAATGGGTTCCAGCCCCAGAAATGGGGAAAGGGGAAGTTTCTACCCCTAGAAATAAGGGAGATTTCAGCTTTTGGCTGTGTTGCTCCGCATCATGGAGGGTGTGGTCTCTGGCAGCATGGAGATAAGGGCAGCAGCATCACTGGGGGCAGTGATCCCCTGGCCTTCAGGTGAGCTGATCTGGGTGCCCAGGATCTGGGGCTTTAGCTGGCGGGGGAGGTGGTGGACGCATCTGTAGGAAACACATAGTTAGTGCTCCAGAGTCCTCCCTTGCGGGTATTCCTGTCCATTTCCTCAGCCCTGCAGACAAAGCAGGACCAATTGGAATGACCCCTCTGCATACAATCTCCTCCAAGGCAAGGACCCTTACCGGTCTGAGTCGAGGTGCCATCGTGTCCAGGAGTCCAGGGAAGTCCAGGACTTTGTCTGGAAACAAGATCACAAGTCTTCAGATTGTTTTGTTCAATGCTGTATCTCCAGCACTTAGGACAATAGCATTCTATAAATAGTTGTTAAATTAATGAATAGACACCATCCTAGATCATAAAATCCATCAATCCATCCATCCTCAACAAACACTTATTGGGTAACTGCTATATAATCAGCTCTGCTCAAGGTACCAAAGAATGGGAGGTGGGATACACAATACCTCCAATGGCTATCAGGAACCCAGTGTGAAACATCAACCAACACAAGAAATGACTAAGTGCTAATTCATTCCCAATGAACTAGGAGTGTTGGAGATGGTGGTGACCCTGGTGTTGGGGGGTCATCAGGGAGGGAAACTCCCTGTGGAGAAGGTGGAAGTACCAGAAAGTTTTAGAAAAGGTGGGCATTCCAAGAGAAAAAATGATGAACAAACCTAACTATTTGTAAGATTCAAAGACACTAACAGCAAAAAGTGCATATTGGGAGACCACAGTGAGAGAAGTTGGCTAATTTTTAAAATAGTAATGATGAAACAGTGACTATACTCTATAGACATTTTTTTTTAACTCTCACAACAATTCGATGAGGCAGTACCTTTCACCTCACTTTATTAAGAACACAGACTGAGGCCCAGCCAGGTTAAACATCCCACCTCAAGTCACACACTCAGAAGTGAAGGAGCAGGATTTGAACAATCAGCCTGGTTCTAAAGCCCAGGCAAGCTCTTCTCACCATCAAGCTGTAGAGGACTTTATTGCAAAGTGCCTGAGGGCACGAAGAGGAATGGCATGTGACCCAGGAGTCCAAGCTTCCTCCTCCTTCCTATCTGTTATCCCCCCAGAACTCCCAATTCCCTCTACTCACCCCCAGGCAGGACAGGTGCAGGGGGCCCATCCAGCGCAGAAGTGGGTGCAGGTGGAGAGAAGCTGGGAGGAGAAGGGGACGGCAATGTCTGGGGGTAGGGTGGGCACAGAATTATTACTGGCATATGGGAAGGTTTCGCCAGCTTTTCCTCTCATTCCACCTTTAATTCCTACCTCACCACTCCCCAATACAGGAAGTAGCCAACCGCTTGTATTCAGGTGAGGGTTGTAGTTGATATATAGTTCAACAGCCAGTTTGTTTTGAAAACTTACTATGTCTCAAGTGTTCTGCCAGCATTTCACATGAACTAATTCATTCAATCCTCACCACTGCCTCATCAGGTAGGCATTTTTATGACTCCTGTGTTAGAGGTGAGACTTGGGTTAAGCCATCTGTCCAAGATCATAGAGCCAGTTAGTGGCAGAGTGCTGGCTAGAACCCAGATCTCCCGACACCCACTCCTGTGCTCTTCCTGCTATATATACATAACAATAGGTATCATATATTAAAACACCTCCTGTGTGCCATTATGCTAAGGGCTTTACTTCTGTTATCTCTAATCATGACAGTGAGCCTGCTGTAGCAGGTATTATTATCCCCATTTTACATGTGAAAAAACAAGAGCCCCCAATTCCCTCTACTCAGAGAGGTTAAAATCACTGCCCAAGTCACGCAATAGAAACTTGCACTCAGATCTATCCATTACTAAAGTAGGACCTCCAAACTCCTATGAGGGCTGCCTTGGTTTCCTTTTTCTCTGCCCAGCCAAAGGAGACAGGGAGGACCAGGACACTATAGGAAGTGAACCCGGAAGGAGAGGGGCCATTAAGATGAATATGGGGCCTTATTGGGGAGGGAGGGTCAACCCAAAAATGCCTGAGGATTCAGGGAAAACGAAGCCTCACCTGTTCAGAGTCAGACAGTTCAGGTGGCCCTGGGGGGCCAAGCAGCTCCTCCACCAGCAGGGAGGGGAAGACCCCAACATGGCCCCCAAATTCTCCCCTCCAGAAGCCATCATCCACTCCGTCTTGAGCCCGGGGCAGCAGACGGATGAGTGCCCCTTCAGGGAAGCTCAGCTCCTCTGCACTCTGTCCCGTGTAGCTGTACAGGGCACGAGCCAGGAATGCTACCAAGGCCCAGGAGAGATGGTGAGAGAGAGCGCAGGTGGCAGTGCCCCAGGACTATGACACCCCAGGGCCATACCACCTAATAACTCTTCTCCCTACCCAGGCCCTTCTAACCCAGAATTTACTTTCTTACCTGTGGGCTCTGCCCCTGAGGGATTGTCACTGTCATGGCCGCTCTCAGGGAGGAAGAGGTCCGGGAAGTTGAGATACCGCTCAGGGACAAAGCCTACCTCACCGTGCTGGTTCCGAGCCTGCTCCCCCAGCAATGTGAACAGATGTCAGACTCACCTAAGCAGTCCATGGCCCTGGCTCTCCTCCACTCATGCTTCTAGCTTCACCTGGATGGGTCCTTGGGGGCCACAGAGAAGTCCCTCCCACGGCCCCCAACCCCAGGTCAGAACCCAGGGTCCCATACCCACCTTGACCCATTCGTCAGCATCTCCCTCTTCTATGACCTCCAGCCACTCACCCTCTGTGATGGTCAGCTCATCCTCACGCCCTGCCTGGGCCCCACAAGGAAGGATTCAGGACTTGGCTGTCCTCCACCCTTGCCCATCTGAGGTCCCCAGCCCCATTCACACCTGATAGCCAAACACTACATGTGCAGGGCAGGGGAGGGGCCTGGTGGCCAAAGCTTGGGGGGTAGGCTCCTCAAAGAGCTCCCCTGTCTCCTCACATTCCTCAAAGTCAGAGAGCTCAGCATCCTCAGCCTGGAGAGGAAGAGAACAGACATGTTCATGGGGCCAGCCCTCCAGTACTGGTTGTATCACATCTCGCACTCCTCCCTCCTACCCCTAAAGGACAACGTGGATCACAACCAAAATCACCTCAGGGCAGGGTGCTACTAAGAGCAATAGCAGAGTTACAGTAATTGAGTGCTTACTATGTGCCAGGCACAATGCTATGTTATGTGTATTGTCTCATTTAATCTTTATAATGACCCAGTGTTATTTTGTACAACTATAAACCTCATATTACAGATGAGGATGCTGAGGCTCAGAAAGGTAAGTCACTTTCCAAGTTCACACACCTAGTGAGTGGAGTGGTTGGTACTCAAACCACTTGCAGACTGCCCCCAGAATCTTACTTCTTAACCACTATATTATTCTCATAATAAAAGTTTATTGAGGACTATCTATGCCAAAAACTATGCAAAGAATTATACATGCATGATTTCACTTAAGCCTTACAACACACTTTGAGTTAGGTACTATTGTGACTCCAATTTTATAGGGTCTACCTTCCCTATAAGCGAAGTCGGAGAGTTTTACCCGCCTGGGTGGTGTATGGGTAGGGTCGGGGCAGGAACTCACAGTGGGGGAGAGGTCCCTCTGGGACAGCCGAGCCTCGCTGAGCCGTCGCTCCTGCTCCACCTCATCCTGGGCCTGGGTCATAGCTGGCTTCAGCCAGCGCTGCACATCCAGGCCAGCCCTCTGCAGCAGAGCCAGCCGGGCAGCCCCCTTCACCTGGCTCACCTAGCATGGGGAGAAGGAAAGTTAGTGGACCCTGGCCAACTGTGTCTACTCTCTACCTCCCACCTCCCACCTCCTCCCTCCCCATCAGCAGAAAGAGGAGTGTGGGGAGGGTTGCCTGAGAAGGTGGGATCTCAGTGGCTTTAACCCCTAGGGCTGTGCCTTACTTGTGCCCGCCGTACGCTCTCCCTCACTTCCTGTAGCCGCTGTTCTATGCCTGGAGCCTCCCGCTCAGAAGCTTGCTGTCGCCTCTGCTCCAGTCGCTGTAGCACCTGGTTGGGAAGGCAGAGAACAGGGTGGGTGGAGATACCGTGGGGGGCATAACTTACCATGGGCCTAGTACTCTGCTAGTTGCATCACATGTATTATGTCATTTAATCTTCCCTGTGAGGTGGGTGCTATTATAAGCCCCACTTTGGTCATGAGGAAACTGAAGTCCAGAGAGGTTAAGTCACTCCCTTACTCAGGATTACAAAACTCGGAAGCAACAGAAGAGAATCTGAACCCAGGTAGGTCTAGCTCCAAAAGCTGTGCTCTTAACTACTGTGCCATACTGTTACCTTAAAATACCCTTCCCTCCCCTCCAGTCTGTAGCTCCAAGATACCCCCAATGGCTCCAGGATCCCCCTCTCTCAGCTCTTCTTGCTGACACAAGAAGGTGCACACGACACTTGCACCCCCACCTCACCCGATGCCCATGGTTCTGGATCTTGTAGTCGCGGGCAGCTCGGCTCGTCCAGCGCTGAACCTCTTTCTCCAAGCCACTTTCCCCAGCCACGCCTTCTGCTCCCCCCTCCAGAGAACACACCTGAAAAGGACAGGGGGTGCTGTGAGAAGGACCTGAGGATGCTGCTTCTCTCCGGTTCCCTCCTTTTTCCTCTCTTTGTCTTGACCTCCAAGGACAGAGACAAAGAGTTCCAGAAATGGGATCCATGTTGAGGGACAGACATGGAACGAAGGGGACAGCATGGTGAAGTGACTGAAAGGTGGACTGGGGTGTGTTTTTTTGTGTCCTGGTGCAAGGGAAGTGAACTGGAGTTCTGAAACCGCTCTCCAGGTCTTAATACTAAGTTAACACCAAGACAATGATAATAGAGGATAAACCACAGTCCTGTTCCCAGGTGGCCTGGGTCCAATAAGCAGGGAGGTCTTACCTGATCAGTCCCTGCTGGCTGAAACTGCTGAGGTGGGGTGGGAGAAAATACTCCAGGGTCCTGAAGAAACTTCAGATCCTGCTCCCAGCTTACCTAGGGTTGGGAAAAATCAAAGTCACTCACTCACTGGTTCCTTCTCCAAACCTGTTGGAGAAGGAAAGGGGCAGACATGCGGTGCAGAGGTCATATTGAGAGAGGAGGGTAAGAAGGATCTCTGGGGAAGCTCTTACAGGCCACAGCCCTCACCTGGGAGTTCGCCTGTCCCCCACGGCGGGCGTGCTCCAGGACCATCTCTGCGGCTTCCAGCTCAGTGCGGCTCAGTGAGGTCAGGGGGTCCCTCAAGTGTTCTGACAGCTCACTGACCAGGGCCTGGAGAGAACCCCGAGATACTGACTCCACCCTTCCTCCAGGCCTCTACTGCAAAGCAGGCTTTCTGGCCAGATTTGGATGGGTGATAGGCATGAGGTATGGGAAGGAGGGAGAAGCACAACATTCTTCATGAGGAAGACCCTCATATGTGCAGAGCACTTAGTAGTTCAAAAAACACTTTCACATCTATTCCCTCCTTTAAGTCCCATTAGTGTTATAAAGTAGGCAGAGCAGGGGTCATCCCTGATAAGGAATCTGGGCTTCAGACAGGTTAAGTGTCCTGTACAATGTCATGCAGCCAATTAGAAGCAGAAGCAGAACCAGAACCCAAGTATATATCTTCTACCCACTCTAAGGAGACTAGGTCCCTAGCACCACCCAGCCTCATGAGGAGTGGGAAATGAGGAGGTCCTCCCCTCTCTCCCTGCTGAGGGGCTGGGGTGTCTGGGTTAAGACTGGCCTTGAGCATGGCTGGCAGTTCCTCCTGGTAGTAATGATCAAGGTGGGCATTGGTAGCCGCCAAGTTGAGCAGGTACTCATTGCGGGCCGCTCTCAGCTGCTGGGAGTACTGGGCCGACTGGGCAGATAGCTAGGAGGGGAAACAGATGTTGACAGGGAGCTATGGACCCCTAGGGTCTTTCCAAGACCAACTGAGAACCCAGATCCAGAATCAATTCTCACATTACTGAGTACTTACTCTGTGCCTGATACTATACTAAAAAAATATCACATACTCATAACTCCTACTCAAAATCCTCTAGTGGCTTTTGCACATGTTTAAAATAAAATCCCAACTGTTCCTTACCATGGTCCACCAAGTCCAACGTAAGTTGGCCCCTTCACCTCCCTGACCTCTTTTCAAGTGCCTGTCCCCTTGCTCACAGTTCTCCAGCCACACTGGCCTTCTCTCAGTTCCTTTAGCCTACAAAGTTATTCCTACCTCAAAGCCCTTGCACTCACCATTTCCTCTCCCTGGAATGTTCTTCCCCTAGATCTTTGCATGGCTAGCTCCTTCTTGAGACTCAGGCCACCTGTTCAGAGAGGCCTCCCTCTAAATTACACTCCTCTAAATCATTACTCTTTATCATAGCACCTTGTTTTATTGTCATCTTAATCTAATTATTTATTTATTAACTCTCTGTCTCCCTGAACCAGGCTGTCAGGGCAGGAATGCCACTGGCAGTGTTCTCCACTGGGTATCCAGTGTTTAGAACAGTGCCTACTACATAGAGGTCCTCAATAAATGCATATTAAAGGAATGAAAAAGAAAGGTATTATTTTCATTTTACAGATGAGAAAATGAGGCTCAGAGAGATCAAGTAAGTCAACCAAGGTCACCCACCTAGGAAGGAGGGAGCCTAGATTCAACCCAGTCTCTCATACTTATGCCCCTGAGTTCCAAACCACTAGATTATTCTGTCTCCTCTTCCCTGCCCCACACTCATGCCCTCATCCCCCAAACCTTGGTGCTCAGCTTCTGGAGACTGGTCCGAGAGTGGAAGAGCCCATGGTCATTTCGGTTCAGCCTATGTACACATGACAGAGGAGTCAAGAGTTAGGCCCAGCTTTGGTGCCCCGACACCACTCCCACACCTCCCCATCCCCCCACCTTGGGCTTCCTAACTCCCGTGACCCCACCTGGCCTGGACATCAGCTGCCTTCTCCTGTGCCAAGGCCCACACCCGTTCCCGCTGCCCATACAGCTTCCGACTTCGGCTCAGCTCCCGGACAGACTGCAGCACCTCAGCCTGCGCCCTCTGGAGGTTCTCGGTTCCCTAGCAGCATTTGACACACAAAGTCCTGACCCAGACCACCTCTGGTCCCAGGCCAGCTCGTCCCTCACCCCATCCACTAAGCCATACCTTCCTAAGCACCTGCTCCTTGGCACTCCGCCCTGTGCCCCCTGCTAGGTCACGGTATCGGTCAGATGCCTGGAGTCTGGTTTGGCCCCCAGCCACAGTGGCATCCAGCAGGCAGCGCCAGGCACCAAATACTGTCCTGCCCCTCCCCAGAGAAAATCTGTGTTGAGGAGGGGAACACCCCACAGCTTCATGACATGACCCCTCCAACACCATGGGAGACAGAATGCTTTCCCATCCCCCCTTGTCTGGGAGCACATCAATCGATCAGCCCATTAGCTCAGCCACAAGGCTCACTCATGCCACCTGCCCCCAGCCACAGTGTCCTTGCTGGGTCAGCTCCTCTCCTGCTGCTGTGTCAGCTCTACCTGCAGCTCACGTTCCCTCCCCACTCACTAGGCCTTCATCCCCACAGGTTCCTGGGGCTGAGCTCCCCAGCACTTTTGGACCCTTGTAACCCTCCCCCTCCATAGGACCCACCTGCTGTCCATCTCCCCACTCCGGTACCCTTCCCGCTTCAGGAACGGCCCTGCCAGTTTCTGGAGTGCCTGGTGAAAAAGCCATCACAGACCCAGTTCCCTTTCAAAGACCCACCCTGAATGGGAGAATACGGGATGAAAGCATAATAATCCTATTCTTTGGATGCATATTATGGACACTAGCTTTGCTAAATGCCTTACATTCATTAATTTATTTAATCGTTACAACCATCCCATATGAAGGTAAGGTATTATTCTTCTTCCCATTTTACAGAGAAAGAAACTGAGGCCAAGAAAGGTTAAATAACTTGTCCAAGGTCACACAGCTAATAAGTACACAGCAGAGACTTGACACAAGTCTGTCTAACACTAGGCGTTTGCTCTTGACCACAACAGAAATATGCGTGGAGAGACATTGGTGGTGGCGTAAAGGAGGCTAGAACAAGAGGGAAGGTCCAGAGAAAAGTCCCATACCTGCCCATACTCCCGTTCAATGGCTGCCCTCTGCTTGCTGTAGGATCTGTGGAGATTAAGGGTGGGGTTGGGGTGAGGGTGCAGGGTTACCCTTTGGTCCTATTCTCCCACCCTTAGTCCTCTACTCGCCTGGACAGGAGGAATGGGGGGAGTCTGGCTCCTAGCGTTTGACTCCCGCAGATGAAATGGGAATGAACAGAGGGAGTCCTTGAGATAACCTCAGGCAGCCGGAAGACTCGATAGCCTCACCTCAGAGCCCCGGCAGGATCCTCCCCACCCCAAGGGGGTCCATCTGTGGGTTTAGAGGTGAGCACTGATGGGAGCCTGGTTATGGGGTTTGCCAGCCTTCCAACAGGTCTGGAAGAGGGAGGGGGATTCTGCCCTAAGCTGGATTATAGGAGTGGGAGGAGAGTGGTGTGGAGTCAAGGAGTTTGAGGCAGGATTCCCGTGTGTTTATGTCTGTGAGGGGCTGGGGTGGGGATCATTGCTATCCAGTATCTGGAGAGACAGGCCTAGGGTGAGGGCCGTGAACGGGCAGCTCGGAGAGCTCTTTGCCCCTATCTCCCCACCCCGGGAGATGTATGTTGGGGGAGTGGCGCGCCACAGTGAAGGTGGGTATAAGTGAAGGGGTCGGGGCTACCTGATGTCCTCCAGCAGATCCGCCTCCCTCTGCTGCCGGGTCTGAAGGATACTCAGCTGTTCCAGGAAGCGAAGCTTCACCTCCTGGGCCGGCTTCACCTGTGGGGACAAGGGAAAAATAAAAGCCCTCGGCTCGGAGACCTGAAAAACACTCCGCGCAGGGGCGAGGGGGCGGGGCCGAGCTGTTTCCTCGGTTACTTCTGGGTTGGGCTTTGACCCCATGCTACTTGCCGTCTCCCACCCCAAGTCTGGTGATCGCTTAGCTCCCCCGGCTCCCCTAGCCCGCCAGGAGTCCCCATTCCAGGGCCAAGCTCACTTTTCGGGGCGGCGGCTGCATCTCCGCTCTGGCCAAGGCAGCCAGCGCCTGGACTCCGGAACTCGGGGAAGCCCCGCCCCCGGCGCAGCCCCGCCCCTAACCTGGCCCGGTCCCGCCCACTCCTTGTCCGGCAACGCGCCGGGCGCGGAAACGCGAGGGGGCCACATAGGAACTAAACCTCCGTGGTTGCTGCGAATACCCCGGAAAGGTCCGGGCGGCGGGGCGGACGCAGCGTCTCCTGGGCGATTTGGAGAACCCAGGGCTTCTGAGTCAAGACGCTTGGGTTCTATTTCTGATGTAGCCACTGATTCAGCCTGTAATTATTTGTAATTATTCACTTACATATGCAGATCACCAGTCCCTGACCTAAGGATGAGGAATGGCGAGGAATTCAGTGTGTGACCAGGGAAACTGAGTCACTGCACATCTGGACGAAGATGCTTCAGAGGGAGGGAGACCGAGCTGGTCCCAGACCTTTTCCCGATTCCCGCTGAACTGGAAAAGCCAGCGTGAGCAGGGTGAGAAAGACGCCTGGAACGCCCAGAGGAAGAAAGGTACATCCCGGGCCCCACTACAGACTAAATGATACCAGCAAGTAGAGCTGGGAGGACATGCGCCTGGGGCCTTACTGCTCAGAGAGCCTCTGTCATCTTTAGGGTCTTCCCTTCAGGCACCCCAAGATCTGCCAGCCCCAGAACTCTCCGAGGACCGGTTTCCTCATCCTCCTCACGTAAGGTCCCTTGGCCCAGACCCCTGTCCCCACAACCCTGACATGGCTCAAAACTTCGCATTCACATATTCAGCTACCCATTGACACCTCCTCTAGTGGTGCTTTTCCTCTCCAGAAGCTCCTTCGCCCAGCTCTCCACCTGTCTCCCCACAGCTTCTTTCCCTGACTTTTCAGCTTTTCACAGAGGCACTCCCCTACCACTCCGTCTAAAGGCCAATCATTCTCGAGCTCATCACTTTGGCTTTGTTTCTTCACAGCACCAAACTCACTTGGTTTATGTATTTATTTTCTGTTTTCTCTTTCCCCTCTACATTGGGGGATCCATAAGAGCAGGGACCCCATTTGTTTTGTTCATACTATATCCCCAGACCTGGCACCAATTAGGTGCTTAATACACATTCGTTGAATGAACGAATGAATGAATGGTAGCCTTTTGGTTCCAAGGTTTATTAATAGTGACCCATCCACTTTGGTTCCCCACTTGCTCCAGCCCCCAACCCCAATCAATCTTCTCACTCCAGGGCTTCAGTGTAGTCCAAAAATGTATGAAGTGGGGTAGGATAGACTTGGACATCATCCAGGCGTCTGGCTTCCAAACCATACTTTTTGTTTAAGCAGTAAAACCATTCTTTTAGAATCCAAAATCTCTACATAACAAATATATACCCTACATAATATATATAACCCCTACATATCAAATATATTGATATAAAGCAGGAGCTGCCCTTATTGAGGGAAACTATGTGGGGCTTACAGCTCTGAGAAATGCAGTTTGATGTTCACTGTTCTACTTATTTCGGTTCTCTTATAGTACAGATGAATGGGCTGAGGCCCAGGGAGGGACCATGACCTGCCCTGGGACACACAGACTCTGGAGCCATCAGTCCAGTGCTCCTTCCATAGCACCATACTGGATTCTGGAATCTTTCCAGCCAAGGAAGAAGCAGCTCCCAGCAGTGTCTGCCATGGTAAGAGCTTCTGGGTCTTCTGGGTACCTACCCTCTCCGATTGATGGTCCTAAGGGTCATGTGAAGGGCTGGCTGGAGGGTGGACTGGAAGTGCAGGGGGGTTGGGTAGGGAAGCCAGGTGATTGTGTTGGAAGGCCAGTAGGGCTGGGAGATTGGGGGCTAGATGGCTGGGAAGGATTTCCTGGGCCTGCAGTAGTCTCGCCCTTCCTCAGGATGAGGCTACTGAGCTCCTGGAGCAGCTGCTCTTCCAGGGACCCCCGTGCCTGGGGACTATTCCTTGAAGGCGGGCCTGGAGGGGGCTCAGGTGGCCTCTCCTCCCAGCCCAGGGTGCTTGCCTTGGAGAGAAGGGGTTGATCAAAGGACTTCTGGCTGGTGAGGGGGATCTCTGGCTTGTCTGTCCACTCCTGTGTGGTGGAGAAGAAGGTGGAGGTGTCCTGGGTCAACTCAGGGAAAGCCCCTACTTCCTCGTACACTGGCTCCTCCAGCTCCTCTTGCTCCTCCACAGATCCCTGGGATGATTTCATCGGCTAGATGGGAATGGGGTGGCAAGAGTGGGCACAGAGTTAAAGTTACCAGATTATTAATCACTAACATTTTGTTTTTTCTTTAGAGACAGGGTGTCACTCTGTCACCAAGGTTGGAGTACAGATCCTAGCTCAATGTAACCTCTAACTCCTGGGCTCAAGAGATCCTCCTGCCTCAGCCTCCCGACTAGCAAGGGCTACAGGCACATGCCACCATGCCTGGCTAATTTATTTTATATTTTGTAGAGATGGGGTCTCGCTATGTTGCCCAAGCTGGTCTTTAACTCCTGGCCTCAAGAAATCCTCCCACCTCAGCCTGCCAAAGTGCTGGGATTACAGGCATGAGCCACTGTGCCTGGCCTAATTGCTAACATTTATTGACCTCTTCTTCTGGGCCAGATGCTGCAAAGTTCCTGGCACATATGATATTGGAACAACCTTGTGCAGTAGATTACACTGCAAGAGAGTGAGCTGAGGTGCAAAAAGGTTAAGTAAGTTGCCGAAGATCACATAATGAGTAAATGGTAGAGCTGGGGCTTGAACCCAGGTCTGTCTGACTCCAAAATGCATTCATTTAACCACTTTCCTTCTATTTGACTGATTCTGGGATCCCTTTCTCCTTTCCTCACCACATCCTACCATCCCTCATTTGCCTCATTCTTTCTAGCTTTCTCTCTCTCTCTCTCTCTCTCTCACGCACACACACACATATGCACACCCTGATCAGGAAAACACAAGGAGCACACCCAGGGCTCAGGCAGCACAGAGAACACAAGGCTGACAGGCACACAGCTGGAGCAGGCACAGTACTCACAAAGAACATGGACAGGGTCCTCCGGTTGTGTAGTCGCCTCTGGGCACAGGTAGGATGGGGATGAGGGGAGGGAGAGACACAAAGACACAGTGAGGTCTGGCAACAGGACACCAGGGTGGGGAGTGGGGGCATAGAGAAGGCAGAATGGAGGGGGACAGCGAACAGAGAGGGGCACCAGGCTGGCAGGCACACCACTCCCTTCTGCAGTGTGACAAGGGCAAAGGCAGGGATCACGTGGGAGTTGGGACAGGCTGGGGTATCTCACCAGGGTCTGATTGGCAGAGAGGAGGGTGGCTCCACTGTCATCCCCACGGATGGGCAGCAAAGGCATAGTGCCAAACTTCTGACGGGCAAGGTCAGAGGAGGAACGGCGGCGTAAGACCACTGGCTGCTGGTCATCATGCTGGCAAGAGGGTGAGGGGTTGGCACTGGTGGGCATGGGAGGTATGGAGGGCTATAGCCAGGCCCCAGGGGGACCACAGACCCAGCTCTGAGCCTTTTCCTTCCCCTCACCTGGGCTTTAAGGATGCTGGTGGTCCAATCCCACATCTCATCCTCATCAGTGCAGGACAAGTATCTGGGAGTAATCAGAGTGGAATTAAGGGGAGAGAGCGGGTCAGAGCTATAGGAATGGAGGAGGGAAAGAGAGGAGAAAGGACAAGTTGGGCCAGAGGAAAAGCCAGGCCAAGAGTTACTCACAGGTGCATCTTTTCCAGTATCAATGTGAAGCCCCACCTGGGAGGCAAAGGAGACCAGTGATGGGGTGATCAGAAAGGCCAGGGTGAAGGCAGGAAAGCCCTAGAAGTGTGGGCTGGGGAAGGAAACTCACAGTGTTGGAGGCTTTAACTTTTTGCGGATTCCCAGGTAGACCTTGGCACCTTCTAGAGGCCACTCCCTTTCTGGTTTAGAGCTCTGAGAACATGAACAGAGTCAGTGAGGCTGAGAGATGAGAAAAGATCATGGTTAATGACATCAAGAAGTCATGGAAGGGCCAGGCGTGGTGGCTCACGCCTGTAATCCTAGCACTCTGGGAGACCGAGGTGGGCGGATCGCTCAAGGTCAGGAGTTCGAAACCAGCCTGAGCAAGAGCAAGACCCTGTCTCCACTAATAATAGAAACAAGTTAATTGGCCAACCAAATATATATAGAAAAAATTAGCCGGGCATGGTGGTGCATGCCTGTAGTCCCAGCTATTTGGGAGGCTGAGGCAGAAGGATCGCTTGAGCCCAGGAGTTTGAGGTTGCTGTGAGCTAGGCTAACGCCATGGCACTCTAGCCTGGGCAACAAAGTGAGACTCTGTCTCAAAAAAAAAAAAAAAAGTCATGGAAGCATTGGGGTATGTGGTCACACTCAGAGAGGTCAATGGGTCAGGGAAACAATGAGATTGATGAGAGTGTGGGCTGTGGAACCAGAGGGTAAGTACAGTCATGGCTCCTCCTCCATGGCCACCCAGTGTTCCATAGGGCCTCACCTTCTTCTCCTTGAGCAGCAGTAGGCAGCGGCCACGCAGCAGAAAGAACCTTTCCTGGAAGCGGCTTCCCAGCAAGCGGGGAGGCTCCTCACGACACCGCAACAGCCCCACCCGAGGGCTCTCACGCCGGATACCTGGGCACAGAAGGGCAGTGCTGGATGGAGGGTCCTGGGGGGAATGCCTGGGAGCTGGGCTGGGCTGAGGGAGGAGGCTCACCTGTGAAGAGGCAGCTGGCCTGGGCCAGGGACACTTTTTTCAAGAGCAGGGAGGCTGAGCAGGGCTCTGGGAGCTGGCACCATTGTAGGGCCTGCTCTAGGACTTTTTCCTTGGGGTGCAGTGGCCGCTCTTAGGGGACAAGGTGGGGGTAGGTATCAGTCAGAATATCCACCCTAAGCTTGGAGCCCCCAAGTCATCTACCAGTCACTCCTTCATTCAACCATTCAACTCTCCGGCCACAGACATTTATTTTAGCACCATCTCTATGCCAGGCGCTGTGCTGGCCCTGGGATACAGTGGTGAGTATGATAGACATGGTCTGCCCTCACAAAGTGCACGGTCTCGTCAGGAGCAGACAATAAATAGGTAAGCAAAGTAATTGCTTTCAAAGAAACAAGAAGCTGAGAGAGAACAACAGGACAGCAACCGAGATAAGGTAGGCAAGACCTTTCAAAAGTGGCATTTGAAGCTAAGACTGAAAGATCAGAAGGATTAGGAAGAGCAAGCCATGCTAAGATCAGGAGGTAGAAGATTGCAAGCATGATAGCCTATAAAAGCAAAGGCCCTGAGTCAGGCAGGAAAGATGTATTTGGGGAACTAAATAGCCAGTGTGGTTGCAATGACGAGGACAGATGTGAGAATAACAACGCGAGATGAGGTCTGAAGAATAAGCAGGAGCCAGGCATTCAGGGTCTTGTGGGCTACGACAAGGAATTTGAATTCTATTTTAAGTTCAGTGGGAACCGTTGGAGGGTTTTGATCATAGCAATAGTGTGATCTGATTTATGCTGTGTGATTTGGCTGCTGTGTGGAAAACAGGTAGGGAGGCAAGAATGGGAACACTGTCTAGCTGTTTGCTTTGTGAGCCATACATTTTCACAGTTAATGTTGGGAGACAGAAAGATAATGGTGATTTCAACTAGGGTGGCAGTAATAACAGTGGAGGTGGAGAGAAGTGATATATTCTAATAGAATCAACAAGACAAGTTGATGGGTTGGATATGAAGGTGAAGGAAAGGAAGGAGTCCCAAAAGACTCCAGCTTTCCGGCCTTAATAACTGGGTGAATTGTGGTGCCATTTACTGAGTTGGGAAAAACTAGAAAATGCCCTGGGCTTTGTGTTAGGGGAGGAGGCTAAGAATTGAGTTTGGTTTCAGAAGTTTCAAATTTGAGTTGCTGTGAGAAGTGGAGGTGCCACGTAGGCAGTTGGATATGTGAGTCTGGAGCTCAGAGGAGAGTTTAGGCCAGAGATAAAAATTTGAGTATCACCTTATTAATGGCATTTAAAGTCACAGGAATGGATAAGTTCATCTAAGGAGACATGTAGCTAGAGAAGAGAAAAAGGCCCAGGATTGAGCCCTGGGTCCCACCAACATTTGGAATGTGGGTAGGAGGGGAAGAGAAGCCTCCTTTGAGGTTGAGGGAAACCAAGAGCTGGTGGGGTTTTCCAAAGCCAAGGAAGAAGAGGATTGCTAAAGAGGGAGTGGTCAGCTGTGTTGAATACCCCTCACATGGATGAGGAGCATGCCTACTGTATTTGAGAACATGAAGTCATTGATGACCTTGACCATACCACTATATACACGCACGGTCATACTCACCAAGCTCCCCATGCTCTCGAATCTCAAAAGTCACCCACAAGTCTGTCCCAGCTGCTGTCCCCCGCATCTCCAGTACCTGGTTAGTCAGCTCCTCTGCAGTCAGGGTTGGGGACACCTGGGGTCAGGGCAACAGCAGAGAACCCATGCTGGTCAGGCTGTTGTCCTTGCCCCCACCATCCTCTCATCTCCCCTCGAGTCCCCTCAGAACTGACCTTCAGGGTGACACAGTTGTCTGGGAGCTGCTGCTCTATATAAACTTCCATGATGAGGTCTCCAGCCTGGGACAGCTGGGAAGAGGAGTAAAAAAGTCAGGGAGACACAGGAGGATGTGAAAAAAGTCAAAGGGGATTCCTCATGTTGCTCGATAAGCACTTCCCCTGACAAAGGTCTCCCAGCCCTCACCCCCCAACATCTCTCACGCCCTAAAAAGGGAGAACTCCAGGAATGGTGGAACTGCATCTGTAGGCTGTATACATGCTTCCGGGGACAGTGACGCATACAGGCTGGGAGGACAGGTTTGGAGTCAGACTGCCTGGTTCCAATTCTGCCACTGTAGCATTCCGGTCAACACTACAGTGTGACCTTGAATATGTGACCCTCTGAGCCTCAGTTTGTTTGAAAAAATGGGACTACCTATTTCATGGAGTTAGTTGTCAAATGGGATTAGGGATCTAATATTCTAAGATTGGGATGTAATAATTCCTCAGCTAATGTCTGCTATTATATTCATTATTATTATTCTCCCTGCTTTGACTTTACTGACTCTTCCTTGGATCTCTTACACTTAAAAGTGAGATGCTGCTGCCACCATTTTGTAGTGAAAAATCCTCACGGTGGTGAGTGGTGGAGCAGGAGCAATCTGGCTCTACTCTCCCACACAGAAAACCAAAAACTATCCAGTGCCAGGATTATCACCAGGAAGCATCCTCATAGTGGAACAGATGCAGCAAATGCTAAGCAAACCCCGCTCTCACAGCATGTCTCTCCTGGGGTTCCCCTGTCTCCCAGCAGCTGAGGGCCAGTGTCCAGAAGGACAGGCTGAAAAGGGAACTTCCTCAACCGAGCAGAAGTTCAGCTTCCTATCTTGATGTCTCCTCCTGCCCACTCAGGAGTCTGAGGCTAGGTAAATTACCTGCACATCCTTCCAGGTGGTGATAAGACTGACCTCCAAGTCAATCTGCGCTACCTGGTCAGAATCGATCTGTGAAAGAGCCAAAAGGGAGTGTGGGGGTTGCTGGGAAAGAAGGAAGCAGGGCAGAGTTCAAGCAAAAGGGGATCTGCCTAAGAGGGCTGGAGGCCCAAGGAGCTAAGAACCAAGGGGACGAGGATGTTGGGAGTGAGCTTAGGAAAGGAAGAGGCCCAGGGCCTAGGAGGTGGTTCCTGATGCAGAGGGCCATCAGAGGCCTCGGCTGGGGGCTTGTTGGGGTGGGCAGGATACAGAGTGTCTGGGTCCTGCAAGGGTAGGGGAGGGGGTTGTAGGTCAGGCGTCAGGAAAGCCTTACATCAAAGACAGAGATGTAGCCATCGATGAGCTCCTGCAGCACCCGCACCTCGTGCTCGCCCCGCCCATCTGTCTGGAACACGCTGGGCGCAAACAGCAGGGCCAGGTTCCGCGTGCACATCTGGTTCAGAGCCGCACACTTCTGCACCCTGCAGAGGAGTGCCGGGGAGTGCTGGGGTCGTGAGGAATGCAGCTTGTGTTCACCCCTTTGTATCCACTCATTCAGCAAACACTGACTCTACGCTATGCCAGGCCCTGAGCTAAGTGCTTGGTATACAGCAGTCTTTAAGACACAATACTGGCCTCAAGGACCTCCCAGTCTAGGGGAGACAGATGGGCATGCGTCATTATAACTGTAGCAGGGGTGAGCAAACATTTTATGTAAAAGGATAGACAGTAAATATTTTAGGCTTGCAGACCGTACAGTCTCTGTCATAATTCCTCAACTCCATTGTTGAAGCATGAAAGGAGCCATAGAAAATTTATAAATGAATGAGCATGACTTTATACTTTATGTACAAATCTTTATTTACAAAAACAGGCAATGGGCTGGATTTGGCCCAGGGGCCTGTCGTTGACCAATCCCTGTAATACAGCATAATCAGTGCAACACAGCCAGGGCTTCACCCCAGAGTCACCCAAAGGCCTGTAACCCTAACAGAATGGAAAGGTAGATCTGCATCTTATTCCTCTTTATATTTCTTAGACCTAACCCTTTACCTCACATAGAACAATAAAATAATATTGATTGCTAACCATTTCTGAAGGCTTACTACATGCCCGGTGCTGTACTAAGAATTTTACAAGGATTATCTCATTTAACTCTCATAACCTATGATGTAGATACTACTCATTATAGCATCTTCCTTTTAGAAATAAATAAACTGAGGCTCAGAGAGAACAGATAACTTACCCAAAGTCACAGGTAGAATGATGGGGCCAGATTAAAGCTTAGGTCTGCCTGAACCCCAAATCCATTCTCTGAACCTTTGTTCTATAACACCTTCACTTAAGGACTGTGGGTGGCATGAATGAATAAGAAAGTACAGGGTCAAATTGAGGTGAGAAAGGGCCAGGAAGGGAGCTCACAGGGTGTCTGGCCATACTGACCGATACAGATGCCCGATGAGGGTGGCCAGTGTACGGCGGTTGACCCTCGGCAGGCAGCCAATCACTTCTTTGTATTTTTCCAAGCGCTGATCCTTCTGGGGCAGCTCTGGGGATGGAATAGAGGAGAGTTGGAGAGAATCCAAGAAGGGACAGTGGAGGCTGGAGTGGAGGGAGACATTTTTAGAGAAACAAAGCCAAGATGGATGTATCTTTGTCCGCTTCCCACTTCCCCCTGAGCCAAGTCTCTGGATGATCCCCCCGGGTGAGAATGCTGGGGAGAGGGGCTGCCCAATCATGGATTCTGGCTGAGATCCTGGTTGGGCCTTGGTTCTTAGGGATCTTGGGAGTACCAGCAGCCTCCCTCCAGCGAGGCAGCAACCGTGCAGAGGTCACAGGGTCATCGAGCTCACGAAAGAAGCGTTTGAGTGTGTCGGTGACATCCTCCACAAAGTGCTCCCCTGGTCGGAGCTTCACTGACCGGGCATCCCGACGGAACTCAGCCAGGAGTCTCAGGCTGCGGGCACGAGCACCCCCTTTCCGGTATACGCCCTCCAGCCGGAGCCCTGAGAACAGCCAGCCACCCCTGGTCACCACTGTGCAAAGACCTACCTCCACCCACCACAGCCCATCTGTGACCTCCCTACATGGAATGTGGCTGTTAGGGGAAGGGGGATCAGAGAGGAGGAGATCTGTGCCTCCATGGTCTCGATTCTCAGGTCCCTGCTGGAGTCCTCATCCTCAGAGAGTCCCTCCCTGAACTTACTGTCACACAGCATCCCCCATCATGCTATATCTCCTCACCACTTTTATTTATTTATCTATTTACTTGAGACAGAGTCTGGCTCTATTGCCCGGGCTAGAGTGCCGTGGCGTCAGCCTAGCTCACAGCAACCTCAAACTCCTGGGCTCAGGCAATCCTACTGTCTCGGCCTCCCAAGTAGCTGGAACTACAGGCATCCGCCACCATGCCTGGCTAATTTCTTTTTTAAATATATATATTTTAGTTGTCCAGCTAATTTCTTTCTATTTTTAGTAGAGACGAGGGTCTCGCTCTTGCTCAGGCTGGTCTCGAATTCCTGACCTTGAGCCATCCTCCCGCCTCAGCCTCCCAGAGTGCTAGGATTAAAGGTGTGAGCCACCGTGCCCAGCCACCACTTTTATTTTTAAATGGCACTCTCTGAAATCGCATTAGAGTTAGTCTTCACTATTTGCGGATTCCATGTTTGCACATTTGTCTACTTGCTAAAATTTATTTGTAACCCAAAATCAATACTTTTGGCATTTTCACAGTCATTTACAAACATGCACAGAGTGGAGAAAAATTTGAATCCCACCCCACTGTGCATGTTCTCAGCTCAGGTCTCATACTATAAACAAATGTACGTTCACAGTTACTTAGGGCCACACTTTCCATATTTTTGTATTTTAGTTGGAGAGCTCACTGTTTAAAATGGCCCCCAAGAGTAGTGCTGAAATGCTGTCTAGTGTTCCTAAGCATGGGAAAGCTGTGATGCGCCTTACAAGAGAAAACACAAGTTTTACTCAGGCACGAGTTACAGTGCTGTTGGCCTTGAGTTCAGTGTTAATGAATCAACAATATATATTAAACAAAGTGTCTTCAAGCAGAAAAACACATAAAACAAGGTTATGTATGGATCAGTTGATGAAAATGTTGTAACCAGAGGTTTGCGGGAACCTAACCCTGTATTTCCCCTGGGGCAGTGATTCACTGTTCTCTAATTGTGTGCGGTAACTTTATGGAACATAACTACTGCAAACAGTGAGAACTGACTATATTTGTTTTCTTATTTATTACCCATCTCGTCCACCAGTCCACCAGTGAGCTTCGGAGGACCTTCCCTGCTCACTGCCTTATCCGCAGTGTCTGGCACACGGTAGCAGCTCAACAGATAGTATGTTGAGTGAACAGTGGTGGTGCAGGGACCTTGGAGGGGAGGGGACACTTTCTCCAGGGCTTTCTCACTGGGCTGCTGACTTAATTCCTCCTTTGAACACAAGGTAGTCTGAGAAGAGGACAGGGGTCTAGTGAGTGGGGAAGTCACTGAAAGAAGCTACTGCACAGCGTGGAGAATGTCATTAGCCACTGACTATCCATTGTCTGAGACTGGTAAGCACAACTATTCGTAGGTTCATGGGGGTGCACTTTTTTCCTGTTATAGTCAGCCCTCTGTATCCATGAATTCAACCAAACCGTGGGTCAAAAATACTTGAAAAGCAAACCAATACAAAATAACAATGTAACAATAAAAATAATACAAATAAAAAATACAGTATAACAAATATTTACATCACATTTACATTGTAGTAAGTATTATAAGTAAACTAGAGATGATTTAAAGTACACAGGAGGATGTGTATAGATTATATGCAAATACGACACCATTTTATCTACAGATTTTGGTATCTGTAGGGGTCCTAGAACCAATTCCCCATGGATACTGAAGGGATGACAGAAAACCTCCTTAGTTTTCTTTAATTTTCCTTCTTAAGAGTCTATCACAGGGGTGATAGATTCTGTTTGGTCCTTACTTGGGCTGGAGAAAAAACTCATGAAGAATTCTGGGGACCACCTGTACAGCTGACCTTTTGTGCCTAGAACACCTCCCACACAGAATAATTCTGCTCAGATCTTCAGGTGATTTTGCTGCACAGCTTGGCTCTTGCCTCATAGCTGCCCCACTCTTTGTCGCCATGGCTCTATGTCATCAGTTGCATTTCCAGTGTTGCTCTCACCCTCTATGCCCACGCCCCGATAACAGCTACTTCTGAACACTTATTACCTTCCAGGCCCTGCACTCAATGCTTGACATGCATTATCTAACTATCATGACCACCCTGGAAAATGAGGACTGTTAGCCCCACTTTACAGATGAGGGAACTGTGTGAGGTTCAGAAAAGCAACGCAGCTTGGCAAGAGTCACATGGAATCAGGCAACTGTCTCTGGAGGCAGAGCTCTTCCAGGTGATTCATCCCCAACCCTGGCTGTGCCTGTGCCCTCCACCCCCACAATGGCTCAGTATTAGCCAGTGCCCACTCACCATGCTGGGTGACAAAACTGATGCAGGCATCCACGATGATGGGGATGTCACCCCGGCTCATCTGCTGCTCCTGCAGCCCCGTGCCGCCCCCGCCAGCCGCCCCTCCAATGGCTGCATTCCACGCTGAGAAGTCCAGCCGGCCCTCCCCCTGCAGATACAGGGTCCTAAGACCAGAGAGGCCTAAGTCAGAGTCAGCTCCAGATGGTCCTCTGTCAGAGGCCCGGGAGCACAGGGAGCTGACTTCCCAGAGCCACCAGCAGGGGTCAGCAACACCCAACCCAGATAATGCCTGAACTGGGGAAGCAACTTTGAGGAAGCACCAGGGTGCAGCGTGTTGGCTGAGCTCCAGAAAGGGGGGCCTGGGCCAAGGGTAGGGACAACATTTACCTTCCTGTCTCCACCAGGACCAAATGCTCCTTCTTGTCTGGGGAGTCAGCTGCAGGGACCACACCTGGGAGGAGAATCATCAGATATTATCATCATCATCATCTTCATCACAGTGACTACTAAGTGTTTAAGGCATATGGGTGCCAGGCTAGGAGCCTTACAAACCATGCTCCATTAAATCGTAGGAGTTATGGACTATTATGCCCATTTTACAGGTGATACATTAGAACTCAGAGAGGTTATGTGACTTGCCTCAGATTACTTGCTATAGAATGGCAAAGCTGAGCTCGAACCCAGGTCTCTTATTTCCAAAGTCCTAAAACATTATCCTACATTGTTCTTGTTTTAGGAGAAGGGAGAGAAGTGAGGGTACCCAGTCCCCTCCCCAAGTCCCCAACCAGCAAGTTACTCCAAGTAATAATAATAACAACATATAACATTTATTGAGCACTTATAAGATGGCTCCTGCCAGGCTCTGTGATAAGCGTTTAACATGATTACCTTATTTGAACCTCACTACAACCCTCTGAGGAAGGGCTTATTATTGTGCCCATCTTAAAGATGAGGAAACTAAGGGACAGAAAGGTTAAGTAACTTGTCAAAGAGCACACAGCTAGGAAGTGATGGAGGTAGCATCTAAATCTGGGCTGTTTCCCTTCAGAGCTTGTGCCTAAAGCCACTACATTCTGTGGTTTCCCATAGCGACCCCCAAATAAAAAAGGTCCACTCCCGCTCACCCCCATGGCCAGCCTTCTTCCCTGCCCCCAGCCCTGCTTACTGATCTCCTGCAGCCTCCGTAGATGCACCATGTCCTCAGGGGCGAGGGGGCCAGGGCCCAGCGCTGGACACAGGAACAGGTGGTCACCACGAAGGAGGCCAAACCCTGACAGCCAGAGACCAGGGGCCAGGGCGGTATGGGAGGGGGACCGCAGCCACAGGCGACCCAGCCGCAGCAGCCCGGGGCCCAGCAGCTGGTGACAGCTCAGCGGTGAGAACCACTGCGGAGGCAGGGGAGGACCGGAGGGAGGAGGATGGGGGACGAGATAAGGGGTGGAGGAGGGCAATGAGAGTGAGAGGGATAGGGAACAGCAGAGAAAGACATGAAGAGAAAGCAGAGGAAAAAGAGCAATGAAAAGTGACAGGGAGAGAACAGAGGAGGAGACATGAGATGGGTGGAGAAAGACAGGACAGAAATTCAATTCAATTCAATTTGCTCCAGCCAACACAGAGAAGACCCCCGTGTGGCAGCCTTGTGCCCTGGGGAGCTGGGGTAGGAAAGAATCCCCATTCTTTATAGCCCGAATGCTATTGCTAAAGAGTGGCGATGCCCTGGGAGATTCCACCCCCCAGGGACAGGGCATGGAGGCAGAGGTGTCTGAGGGGGGCCCTAGAGCAGTTCTTTACCTTTACCTGTGGCAAAGGCCCAGGGTTTTTTTCCTTTCTTTTTTAAAAAGATAGTTCCAAACTGTCACTAGCCAACTACTGTATTTTCGTTAAAAACAATAAAAATGAATTGCTAGAAAATTAAGATGAAAAAACAAAGACATACAAGCCCTTAATTTTTATAATTAGATTCAACGCATAAAATTACTGTCAAATTACTATAAAAGATTCTAAATGCTTACGCTCAAGTTCTGTGCTTATCCTGTCACGGACCGTAACAAATGGTCCATGGACCAGTATGATGTGACAGTCTTCACAACACACTTGGGGTAACACTGCCTTAAAGGATAGCCCAGGCTTTTTGGAAAGCGTAGACAATAGTAAGAGGAGACTTAGACCTGGCTGGGAGGCCGCGACAGCCCTGAAGGGAAATGGAGGAAATGTGTTAGCGGGAGGAGTGCAGGAGGCCTGCGAGAGCGGGGTCAGAGGCGGGAGGAGTGGGGCGTTTCCTGAGGAGGAGTGCCAGTGCCACACAGACAACCTGCTGAGGCCAGGGGGCAGCCTTGGACTTTGGAAATGGGAAGCCACTGGTGACCTGCCGCTGCAGGGTGGCAGCTCAGGAGAGTAGGGGCAGACGGGGGTCAAGGAAGAACCGCAGGCCACAAGCAACTTTCTGAGAAGCTATGGCGGGAGGGCGGCGAGGAGGGTGCCAGGGTGAAAAGTTGAAGGCAGAGCGGAGCTGAGGGAAACGCCGTTTTAGGCTGGGAGAGACTGTCGTCACCGCCATCATCACTACCATCATTATCAGTTCAACACCCACGTATCGAGGGCTTGCTGTGTGTGGGCCTCACATGTCACGCAGTCCTCAACCCTGGGGGGGCGAGTCTTTTACGCCCACCCTGCAGATGTGGAAAAGCTCACAAGGCTGAGAGTTCTGGGACTGAAACCCAGGATGTCTGATTCCGGGGTGTGAACTTTTAATTGCAGGAATGGGAAACAGGAAGGAGACACTGGCTTCTCTGGGAGTGGAGAAACTGGGACTCAGGAAGATAGCTGTGCCTTGGGACCTGCTGGAGAGCTGGAGGACAGAGGGAGGGTCGCAGGAGTCTGAGGCAGCTTCTCTGTGGCAACAGGCCACAGCACGGTGAGGTCTGGGGCATGGACCTTGGAGACAGAGGCCTGATTTTCAGTCCTGTGCTCTGCTGCCTCCTAGCTCTGTGACCCTGACCAAGTGACTTCATAACCTCTGAGACTTAGTTTCCTTATGTGTAAAATATTAATAATCCTTACCTGACAGTTGCTGTGGAAATTAAGTGAGATATTGAGTGGGCAGTGCTTAACACAGGGCCTGGCACAGAGTAAGCGCTCAGTCAACCTTAGCTGTTAGTGGAAGAGCCGGCAGTGGCTGCAGGGACAGGAGAGGACAGGATGGGGGCGGGTGGGGCCCGGGAAGCCATGCACTGCTGTGGAGGGGTCTCGGCTCTCTCACCCTGCCCATGGCACTGGTCCAGGCCTCCAGGCTGTCGGCTCCCTCTGTACTGAAGTGCTGGATCCTCCCGCCGGTGAGGATGAGCTCGAAGGAAAAGGGGAACCTGGAGAGATGATGTCAGCGGGGAGAATGGGAGCCAATGAGGGGCAGTCGGGCTGGGGACAGGGGAGAGAAGAGGGGACACTCGGCATGGGATGCTGTTACCTGTCGAGGTCACCTGGGTCGGCGGGTGGGGGGCTCACACCCAGACATACAACATCCTGGGGCTGTATGAGGCTCAGGGGTTCAGGGCTGTTTTCCGATGCAAACATTTCCAGAGCCGCTCCCAGCACACACCACAGGCGAGCGGGAGCTAAGGGGCAGAGAGGTGGTCAGGGGGCAGCAGACCCCTGCCCCTACTGTCATAGCTCCCGTTGACAGATATCCATTCTATGCCAAGCCCTTGCCTGTGTATGATCCCACGGAATCGTCACAATAACCCTATGAGGTGAATATTCAGTTTTGTTTTGCAGATGGGGAACCTGCAGCTCAGAGTTTGAGTAGCTAGCCCATGTCACGTAGATAGGAAGTAGCGGGGCTGGGGTTTGAGCCAGACAGGGTGACTTCAGAGCAGAGTTTCTTAACTATCACCCAGTGTTGCCACCTGGCAAGGTGTCTCTCTGCCCCAGCACCCCAGCTCTAGGGCATGGCCCCACTTTCCCATTCCAGCCCTTTCCTCCCTGGCCCTCTGTGTGCACTCACACCCACCCCACTTTCTGCCCCCGTGTGCTCCCCTCCCCGGCGCCCCCTCACCATCTCGGCCCCTGCGAGGGGGTGGGGGTCCAGCTTTGTTGCTGACGGGACCACAGTACAGGAAGCCGCTGTGAGTGGCGGGCACCACCACCTCGTTGTACACACCAGGGCAGGGGTCTGCAAGGGGAAGGAGAAGTAAGCCTGTCAGGCCTGACCCTCTCTGGGGAAGGGACTGATGGAAGACAGTAGGACCCAACTCCACTGGCAGCATAGCCAGGTAGAGCCGAGTGAGACTGGATCCCTCACTGCTCAGACTGGACAAGAGAATGGTAGGGGTGGTGAGGAGGGCAGGGAGGCCTCTAGCCCAGCCCCTGGCCCCTGCCTCTCCCAACCAGGCAGTTAGCTCTGGGTGGGCATCCCAGAGCATGGGCCATCCTGTGAGTGTCTCAGCCCCTGTGGCCTGACCAAAGCAGAGCAGCAAACATTAAGCCGATCACTTCTTTGAGAGATTGTCCCCAAGGAGATGAGACCTAACCCATGGGTTGGGCCTGTCAGGGGTGGGCCAGCACTAGCCCCTGGAACATCCAGACCCACCACAGGCCGTGAGCATCATCAATGATCTCATGATATCAGGAAATAGGCCCTGGAGGATCTGAGGGGCTGGGAAACTGCTGGCTGGGCCATTGTGACAGGCCAGATGATGGGGTAATCAGGGGGTCTCTGGAAGAACCAAATCACAGGTTGGGGCTGAGAAGAGAGAAGAGAGTGGGAGCACTGGGGGGATGACCTGGGGGTAGGAGGCCAGGGAAGCTGCCGTCGAGGGCTGAGTGGGACCAGGGCTCCTCGTCCTCAGAGGCCTCGACACAGAGGAGCTGGGCCATGTTCTTCAACAGGTTGGGTCCTGCCACAGCTGCACACAGTGCCTGCAGGGAGGGAAGGGCCTCTGTCAGCCCTGGGGACTGTCCTCTGATCACCAAAACAGCCCCTTCCACCCAAGTCTAGGCATTCCAAGTCAGAGACTGCCACACCTCCAATCAGCCCCAAGCTGTCCCTCCTACCTGGAGAAGCTGGCTATGATCTGGATACTGAGGGTGGGGCTTCCGGAAGAGACCCAACCGGTACTTTCGGGAGATGAACTCTCCCCGGGGGCCAGGGGTGGAATCTGGATGCAGCCCCTCCCCTGGGGGCAGTGATCCTGCCCAGAAGCGGTTAGCACGATCATTTCCCAGGACAATGAACAACTATAGGATGACAAGAGGCAAAGGTGAGTGACACGAACTCAAGAGTCCCCAGACATTCTGGCCCTGTCCCCAGGCTGGGCCCAAGGACTGCTTTTGGATGCTCTCCTCCTCCCCTCCCACCCCCTCCCTCTTCAGACCCTCACCTGTACTATCTCATTACTCCAAACACTGGTGTCCAGCTTCAGGCTCTGCACCTTGGAGATCCCGGAACCCAGGGCCCGGTGCTGCCCTGTTAAGGTGTAAGGGGCATGTGGCATGGGTACCCGAGCCCTCCTGCCCCAGCCCCCACTCCGCCCCCCATTTGGGTTTGAGGCCCCAGCCTCACCTGCACACTGTTTGCAGATGACCACCCCCAGGTTGACGGCAGCCCAGTCTGGACGGGAGGCCCCGCAGTCCGCACAGTGCCGGTTTGCCCGATTGGACCAGATCTTCTCAGCCACCTCGTAGTCAGACAGGGTCTCGGTTACTGCTTCCTGCAGAGCGGCCGCCCAGCTCTGCCGAGCCCCCCCAGACTCGGCTGTGAAGCTGAGGGGTGGACAGCCAGTCTGTGGGCATGGACCTCCCCCCGTGTCCCATCCCACCAGCCATTCCTGCAGGAGCCACCACAGGCCACATCTGGGCCAGCTCAGACCCTCCTGGCATCTTGACCCTGCTCACTGGACTCCCACTAGTGCGAGACCACTGACATCCTACGGGGACGCTTCGAGTCCTCCGCACCCTTAGGCCTCCCTCAGAAGTCCCACAGGCTTGCGTCCCACCAGCCCGGGCCCCACCTGAAGCAGCGATGGGGTGTGAGCAGGTCGAAGCTTCGACTCTTGGTCTCCCGGACACTACAGCCTTGCAGTTCGATGAAGCAGATCCCAATGCCCAGAGAGAAGGCCTGGGGGCAGGGGGCCATGAGCTGCCAGAATGGATTAGACCAGGCCCCTCCGCCCCAGCCGGGCCCTCCTCACCTGCTCACTCTTGTACAGCGCCAGCTCTCCGGGGCTCAAGGCAGCAAACACCTTGGCCTTGTGTCCACGCAGCTCCAGCATACCCGTGCGGAGGGGTCGGGGCGGATGAGGGGGCCGCGGGTGGCCCAGGAGGCGCTGCTCCTTCAGGCAGGATTGCAGAGTGGAGCACCACGTGTCCCGCTGGGCTGGTGGGCGACAAGGAAGCAGGTCAGTGGGCTGTGTGCTCATACAGTCTGCCTCCCTCCTGCCCTGACCCAGGGGCCCTGGCCCTCACCCTCGCTCTCTGTGCGGAACACGAACACCCTCTGGCCAGTGATGACCTGGAACTTGTTGTCCTTGCTGCCACGGGTCATCTCAATGGCAGTCAAAGGGATCACACCCTTGGGGAAGGGGTCCTGGAGAGAGAGCTCAGTGACCCATGGGGACAGGAACTGAGTCATGTGTGCTGAGCCCTGGGTTCAGTACCAGCTTTTATGAGCTCAGCACTCAATCCACAAGCGATGGGTACAGCTGCTAAGCAAGCTACTTTAAATGTTGATATCAGTCATGTGGTACCCACCCCCCACCTGGGGCTTTTCTCCTTCCAAAACTGAGCCTCCCCAGCCCACCTTCTCCCTCTCCCTAGTCTCCATGGAGCATCTCATTGTCCCCTACCTTGTCACTGCCGAAGTACATCAGACTCCTCCCGTTGAACTGCACAAAGCGTCTCTGGAAGACATAGTTTCTGAGGAAGGAAGGGGCCAAAGTAAGTGTTTGGGGTTGCATGGGGTTGGTGGATCATAGGGTCTGGGAGCACTTGGGACCTGCTCCAACCCCACTTCCCGGGCTCCCTCCTCCCCCTTCCTTTCCCAGCGGCCCACCCCTGAGGGGAGAGCTTGTCTAGCCAGCCACTGAGCAGGGGCATGGGGCGGTCTGCCATGGAGGAGAAGCTGGCGTAGGGTGAAATGAGGTCATCACTGGTCTCCTCTGTGTCCAGGGTGGGTAGTGAGAGAGTGGAGTCCCCAGGTAGCTCAAGGCTGGCATAGCCAGTGTCCTCCCGTGCCTCTGGATCCTGCCTGCTGAGCCTTGTGGGGGCCAAGACAGGGAAGGACACACATTAGACCCAGTACCCTGCACCCCCTCTTTGTAATTCCTCCATCCCCACCCACAGCACCTCACAGAATGCTTGGCAGGTATGGAATCTGCTTTTCCAACAGGGGAATAGGGAGGTTGGGAATCCAAAAGATCAGCATGGAGCTTCTTCCCTAAACATACTTGGAATGTTTATGGGGGAAATTTCAGTCTGTCTCCTCTGCCATTAGTACTACTTAAGTGGAAAAGTTGGGAAAGGGCTGTGTAGACGGCTCCCTGCAATGGCTGCCCATAGCTAATCGATATATCTTATTGGATCTTTCTTTAAAAAGTTCTTGACTTTCTTTCCCTGGACCAAGTTCCCCTCAGCTCTCAGCAGGGTGATGCGAATTGCCTAACTGGTCACCTGCTTTCACTCTTGCCCTCCTTCCCACAATCCATTCTCCCACAGCCGCCAGAGTGCTCTTTTAAAACTACAAATGAGACCATTTCACTCCCCCACATGAAACCCTTCAATAATGTCCCATTTTTTGCCCTTAGTCTAAACCCATAATCCTTACCGTGGGCTGCAAGGACTTGTACAATGAGACTCAGAGCTACTCCCCTGGACACTCTTGTGTCACCCTCACGCTTGCTTACACCACAGTCCAGCTACATTCTCCTCCTTCTTTCAGAGCCTTAGCACGTGCTGCTCCTTCTGCCTAGAACATGCTTCCTTCCACACTTCCCTGGGCTGTCAGGTCTTGGCTTATGTCCTCAGAGGCCTTCCTTAACCACCCTGAGTAGATGCCTCTATTGTTCCCTATCACTTCCTGTGGTTCTCAACCTCAACAACACAAAAGCACTTGGGAAACTTCTAAAAAATATCAGTACCTGGGCTGCACACCAGATACTTAAATTTGAATCTTCGGAGTGGAGCCCAGGCACCTGTAGTTTTGAAAGTTCCCCAGGCTATGGTACGGCTCAGGTTGAGAACCACTACTGTACCCTATTTGCTTCCCACTTCACTGAGAAATGGAAGCAATCAGGTAAGCACCCCCACAGACTCCCAGCGCCACATCTACCCAATTCCACGCACATATTCTGCCTTCCTCCTGGGACTATAATAAACACCCCTGTCTAAAGCCAGGCCCTCCTCTGTGCACTTAATCCTATTCCTCTCACCTACACAAAGACATTGCTCCAGATTTCTCCCCTTTCCCTCCCCTATACAGCTAACTGTCCCTCTCTATGAGATCATTCCTGTTCACCTGCAAACCTATGTAACATTCCATCTTATTAAAAAAAAAAACCTTTTTCTTGACTATACTCCCACTATCAACAATCATTCCAACTCTTTGCTCTTTGCAAAAAAACTCCTCAAAGATACTGTCTATACATTTCTAACTCTTCTCCTTCCATCTTCTCTCTTATTTTTTTATTTTTATTTTTTTGGAGACATAGTCTCACTCTGTTGCCCGGGCTAGAGTGCTGTGGCGTCAGCCTAGCTCACAGCAACCTCCAACTCCTGGGCTCAAGCGATCCTCCTGCCTCAGACTCCCAAGTAGCTGGGACTACAGGCATGCGCCACCATGCCTGGCTAATATTTTTTTCTATAGTTGGCTGATTAATTTGTTTCTATTTTTAGTAGAGACGGGGTCTCACTCTTGCTCAGGCTGGTCTCAAACTCCTGACCTTGAGTGATCCACCCGCCTCCACCTCCCAGAGTGCTAGGATTACAGGCGTGAGCCACCGCGCCCGGCCCTTCCATTCTCTCTCAAACCCACTCTGATCAGGCTTTCATCCCAACCCTCTGAGACTGCACTTGTCAAGGTCCCCATTGACCTCCATGTTGCCAATCCAGGGGTCAATTCTCAGTCCCATCTTAGCAGCCGACCTCTCAGCAGCACATGACACAGTTGGCCTCTCCCTCCTCCTCACACACTTTCTTCACTTGGCTCCTATGATATCACATCCTCCTGGTTTTATTTCCTCTACATTAGCCATGTTTTTCCATCTGTTTATGCTGATTCTTCCTGTTCTCCCAAATAAAGTGCACCAGGGCTCTGATCTCAGTGCTCTTTGTCTACACTCACAGCTATATACACCCATCTAAATGCTGACAACTCCCAAATTCAGATCTCCAGCTCAGACCTCTCATCCAAACTCTAGATCAGTCTGCTCATCGCCTCTTCCCAGATGTGTAACATACACCTCAAATTCAACATGGCCGGGTGCGGTGGCTCACACCTGTAATCCTAGCACTCTGGGGGGCCAAGGCAGGAAGATCACTTGAGGTCAGGAGTTCAAGACCAGCCTGAGCAAGAGTGAGACCCCCATCTCTACTAAAAATAGAAAAATTAGCCAGGCGTGGTTGTGCATGCCTGTAGTCCCAGCTGCTTGGGAGGCTGAGGCAGGAGGATCTCTGGAGCCCAGGAGTTTGAGATTGCAGTGAGCTATGATGACACCACTGCACTATAGCCAGTGACAGAGTGAGACTGTTCTAAAAAAAAAAAAAAATTTTTTTTAACACGTCCAGAGCAGAACTCCTGATCTGCTTTATGCACAGTCTTCCCCATCTCAGACCACAGCAACTCCTTGAGCTTTCGGTTGCTCAGAACAGTGCCGTCCAACAGAAGTCAATGCGGACTACACATGTAATTTTAAATCTTCTAGTAGTCACGTTAAAAAAAATTAAAAGAAACCAGTACAATTAATTCTAATAATATATTTTATTTAACTCAATATATGCAAAACATTTACATTCTGGTATATAAACCATATAAAAATTACTAAGATAATTTATATCTCTATCTGTGACATTCATCCAGCATTGCTTTTTACACACTACATCTTTGAAATCTACTAGATGTTTTACATTTATACCTACTAGCCACATTCATATGCTCAGTAGTTACATGTGGCCAATGGCTACCATACCGGACAGCATAGATTCAGACGGAAGCACTCAAAGTCTTCCTTGACTGCTCTTGTTTCCTCACACCCCAAGTTAATTTAACAGTTTGCCTTCAAAATATAGCCAGTTCTCATCTCCACTACCATCACTGTACCCTGAGATCTCTCACCTCGATTGCAGCAATGACCTCCCAATTGGTCTCTCTGCTTCTGCTCTTGCCCCTACAGACCATTTCTAACACAACAACCAGAGGAATCCTTTTATTTATTTATTTATTTATTTATTTATTTATTTTTTAGAGACAGGGTCTCGCTACATTGCCCCGGCGGGTTTCGGACTCTTGGCCTCAAGCGATTCTCCTGCCTCAGCTTCCCGAGTTGCTGGGATTACAGGCGTGAGCCTCCGTGCCTGGTCTAGTTTCTTAATTGGGTTGCTTTTATCGCCTGAGGCCCTAACAC
>CAUYRT010105113.1:0-11192 GCA_963574885.1 Lepilemur ruficaudatus | reverse complement strand
GTATACTTCCTGACAATCAAATCCCACATGAGGAATTTATTCTGCAAAAACATGAGAATGAGTTGGTAACGAGGTGTGAGGTATAACTATTTAGATAGATGATAGATAGATAGATAGATATAGTTAGGTAGGGAGATATTTTTATTGCAGAGTTGTTTCTAACAATAAAAACTCAGGAATAATGGAATGATCACCAATTACATTTTGGTATATTAAGGCAATGGGATACTACCCACTGGTCTGTGAGAGAAATAAAGAGCCTTATATATATTGACATTAAAACTGTCTAAAATATATTGAAGCAAAAAGTAGAAATAGATATGCACTATTATTTACAGATATTTTTAAAAGAGTGTGTCTGGGTGTCTGGGTGTGACTTGTATGTATGTGTATAGGTATACTGGAAAGAAAAAAAAGTCACTTAATGGCTGACACTGCTTGTTACACTGTTTGCATTCCTTCTCCCTGCCATGCTGCACTTAGTTAAAAAAAAAAAATAGTGACTCTTGCGGGGATTCTATCCAGAATATATTGTAGGAGACAAAGCTTTCATTTTATTTTTCAGTTTTTAAGGAAATATCAGAAGACTATTAGTCATGGGGCCAGTCAGGTTGAAGGGACATCTATTACATTACATATTTATGTTTATATGTTTGTGCACATATTTATAAAAGCATATGCAAAAGTCCACCAACTTGTTAACACTACTAATTCTGAGGATTGAGCTTGGCAGGTAACAAGGGGGAAAGGCTACCCTTACTTTTATTCATTTTTCAGAGCTAACATTACTTTTATAACAAAGAAAAATATTAATAATTTCTAAAAGAAATGAAACCAAAAATACTAAAAAGGAACTCTGGAGGTTTTCTTTAATATAGTCATAGTTGTTTTCCACTGATGTGTTTTCTTGATGAACACTTTACAAGTGGCAGGGCTTCTCTGAAGTATAAACTATTCATTTTCCACTTATTCATTTTCTCTAAGTGCTCAGTATCATTTCAAAAACTAGAGCAACGCTATTTGTACTTCCTAAATGTGTTTACACTTCAGCTGGAAGTATCTTTGTTTCAGGTGTTTGATCTCAAATTCTCTTTCTTATCTGAGAAGTGCCTGTATACACATATGGGTGTTGGGTAGCTGATGTCGAAGGTCAAGACTTCGTAGGCACATCAACATCTCTACAGTGACTATTTCTAGACAACAAGCATATTCATAGCCATTAAAAATTAAATATTCATTTTTTTCTCAATAATTTATAACATGAACATTGTATACACGTTTCAGAACATGAATGGGTAATCTGCAGAAGTAAAGTTCAAACTTTATACACCTCATTTCAACACAGATGACAGTGAGTGATAAGATGATCATGCATGTTTGATTTTAGTTTTTAAAATAATCTAAATAATTATAGGTAGATTGATTAATGGACAGACAAAATACTATGTTTCATTCTTTTCCTCTGGCAACCTGTGAATTGCTCTATCTATCTTTGACATTGTCAAGGTTGGGTGCTTATCTTTATAGAGGTTCTTAAAAGCAGCATCCAATAACTAAAGAGAAGAACATTTGTTTTAAATGCTAAGGAAAATCAGTCCTGTCAAGTAGTCCTGAAAGAAGCTGAATGGAAATAAAATTCTCAGTTTTTTTCATATACATTTTAATCTGTGTCAAGACACTACTCCCTCCTTCAAGTCACGTTCTCACAAATCCTAGCAAAAGAATAACTCAATAACAATAATTCACCAAGCATGCTTTCAGAAAATAGATTCTCAAAACACTGATTTTTACCCAAAATACAAATTTATTGTCATTCATAAGATTTTCAGTTTTAGAAAAGAAGATCATTCATTTTAGCTTACATCAATGGATTGTTCGGCTTTTAAGCTGCAATAGAAATCAGGGGTCTTTGTTTACCTGTGTGATGTCATTCAACTCAAGTAATGTCAAAATTATCACTTACAAATTAAATCAAGACTTAACATATTTCCATTTTAAAGCACAGTCACAGGAAAACGTAGTATGTGCAATAATGTTTGCAAAGGACATTGTATTTGCCAATTCACTTCTCCCTCTATAATTTTATTTATATTACTGTCATGTTTACATTCAGAGAATTCAAGTTCAAAATAAGGTCCCCAGTGAATCAAAATTATTTTTATGATGAAAACTCTACGAAAATCTCCTTTTAATACAATCATCATCTACACTAAGTACAGGTGTCAATGTAATCTAGGTCTGTGTCATAGTCTATAATGTACATGAACACATGAAAGTCAGCACATAAACCAGCAACTCAAAAATAAAAAAAAATAATAATGAAATAAGTATTTTGACTTAATACTTTTCTACTTTTCTGGTTTATTTAGGAATAATCTTTGACATAGCCTTTCGATAACATATTTACTAGATAACGGTCAGAGTTTTCTGGCTTTATAGTTATTTTGCTGTTTTTTTCTCAGCTTATTGCCAATAAATTTGCTTATATACACTTAAGGTAGTGTAATAATTTGTCTTATATAAGCCTGAAGGGGAATTCTACACATTTTTTTTTTAAACTATGTTGGGGCTAGATCTGTTAATCAATGTGTGACATAAAAAAATATGTTTCCCTGTGGATGAGGAAAATCCATACCCTTCCTCCAATAATTTGTTTCATTGTTTTCTCTTGATTCTAAGTACTCTAGAAACACTTGGTGATCATAAAGATTACACACAATTTCAGCGTCATTTGCACAGTGGATCGCACAGTACTTCTAACCACTTTGCCAAGAACTTTCAATATTATGATCTAAAAATGATTGTTTTTCTCTCTTTTAATAGTCTCTCTGGATGGAGAATGCTGAATTTTAATAAGGATATTTTTGAAACATTTAGGTTGAAATGGTTCTTCACTTTTTTATCCTCATCATATAAAAATTCTTTCAGAATCCAATACAAAAGCAAGAGTGACATTTATTTATGCAAAGTGTATATCATCCTGTGACAGTCATATTCCTCTTGTATATTCATTGCTTGGTTGGAGTCTCCCGGTTGACACCAGACACTACGTGTGTGTGAGCGTGTGCGTGCGTGGGAGGGTGAGGGGAGGAGAGGCAGAGGGTGCTACTGGAGAGGGCTGAGGGAGGAAGCAGCTGGGGTCAGAAAATAAAGACAAGTAAATAACTCTCAGGAAGACGCAATAAAATATGGTACTGCTAGCTTTGAGTGCCCTCTGTTTGAGTACTTTAGAGTGAAATTAGAGCACATCCATCAGAGAACTTGGCAGGAAATGACCTAAAACTGTCCTTTCTGGGTACTGAGATGAGAATTGCTGCCCATGCTGTCTCTGTTCTTGGCATCTACTGAACAGAGACTAAGATAGCCAATTAAGCCTAATTGTGATAAATTATGTGCTTTATATTCATTCTAATGGAGAACTACTGCTTAGCAGGTAATAACCCCAAACCACTAAACTAATTGTGGTTAAAACCTTGGGTTAGATTTAGAATGACCCTGGATGTGAGAGGGTACTGTTTCATCTGCAGTGCCATTATAACTGCATCACAATTTACATACACAATTAATTTTGTGACAACGTATGAAATTATTAACATTAATATGGCTAACAAGGCCTGTTCTTTCAGTATACTCTCAGTTTTTAATCCTAGCATAGCCTTATTGGCATGAACTTAAGAACATGACACTCTCAAGTTTAAGGTGTCTTTGAGTTGTAGTCTATCTCTATCACAGACATATGAAATTCCAGTGCAGTTCTTCTAAACTAACTTTCCTCTACTCCATCCATATCTTCATTCTAGTGGCCCCCAAATGTATTTCATTTTATAGCCCTGTCAATAAAAAGGTTTCCTGTTTATTTTTGATATTTAAAATTTTAAAATATTTATTTGCAAATCATAGTCACGGTTAACTATACTAATATTGATCATCAAAATACATGAAAATAGAAAAGTAGATAAAATAAACCCCAATAGGAGTTTTGATGCGTTCTTGCCTCACCTCAATGACTGATTGTCTTGCATACCTCATGGGATGGGATCACCCCACTTTGCAGACCAGTGTTCTGGTCAACAAACTGAGGTTTGCAAAAGGAGCAATTCAGCATACACTACTTTCATTTCAGTACAATTTCACATGTATAAAATGAAGAGATTTTAAGAGTTTTTCCAAGAAATTCCTTTATCATATCCAGGAGAGATGAAAATTCAGTAAAAGAAATCCATTTCCTCCCTTGAAGCACCCTTGTTGTTGAGCATCACTGTTAGAACATTCATCGCCATACTGATCTGTGTCCATTTATGACTATAGGTTTGGACCACCTATACAGAAACAAATCTGTTCATTCTTTTCCATGGAAGGCTTCTGCATATTTGAAGAAATTTACCAATTTTCCTTTTACCGATACTGTCTCTAAGTTGTACATATTCACTTGCTTCAACTAACCTTCATGAGGTATGTTTTCTAAACCATGATTCCTTTCCCATCCATTTCTATGAGCACCACTAGCTTGTGAACATCTATCTGAAAATGGAAAACCAAGAAATACAAACAATACTCCAGATAGGGTCTGACCACTCCTTCAGCATTAGAATGAGTATGGCTTCTACTGATCAATCATTTAATTTATATGGCTAGAGAAAATAAATAGTTCTTCTTTGGAAATATAATTATTTGCCTTAATGAATTTTAAAGGCAATGGCAAATACATTACATCATAATGTTGCATTTTAAACATCTGCTATGGGATGTTATTAGGGAAAAAAAAAAGCACTGCCAGGAACAAAAATCAATGGGTCTAAAATAAAATGGAAAAATAAATATGAGTCCACTAGAGCCCTTCAGATAATGCAGTTGGCTTTTCTTTCAATGAATATAGATAAGTGATTTCATGTGGAGGGGCCTAGAATAATCATGGTAAAATTACTTTACAGATAGTGTGCCTGGGCTAAAAGGTTCCATTATTTTAACCGATTCTTTCCATTTCTGGTTTCATTGATGCATGTTTTAGTCTTTTTTTTTTTTTTTGTATTACTGCATAGCTGGGTTAAGTAGTCTTTATGCATTATTACTGACTTTTACTACAGACTTTTACATTATCTTCCTAGGTGGCAGATTTACAAACCTTAAGCAATTTGAATCACATATGTTTAAATTTTTAAACTACATGGAGGTAAGCAAATGGTAGAATTCAAATCAAAAAGAAAAGAAAACTAAAGAAAATTATTCCTTGAATGGACATATGAAGTTATTTGAGTCAAAATGAAATTAAAATTACACTTTGTAAAAAAATGTTCAATTATCTAACAATCTTAAGGTTCAAATATGTGGAGTCAATTGATAACTTCATATTTTCACTGAATTTAAATGCTTGTCCAATCTCAGAATCAATTAATATTCTTATCAAGATATACAGAATCTATTAAATAGAAGTGTCTCTTCTTTTGTTTTCTATTATAAAGAATTTATTTTTGGTCAAAAAATTCATCATTCTTGCAAAAGTGAGAGTTAAAATTATAACTAAAGGCTTACATTATTAATAAAAATGTCTTAAATGGCAGTGTTGATGTGGATTATTAATGTTCAGAATAATACCTTTAATCATAAACACTTGAATATCAAAAATTTATCACTCTCACATGCATATACAAGAAGGGAGTTTTTAGGCTAAAATAAGCAAAGTATTGAGAATTGAAAATGGTCCACTTCGAGCACTTAGAAAACATATGAAAATATATATACACATACACACAAATCTGAAGTGTTCCATGTGATATAAGATGAAATAAAAAAGAAAATTAGGTCAGGAATTTATTCTATTAATATTTGATGGCCTTCCAGCTAGTTGATTCAGCAGATCATATAAACTAAATGTTATATTTTGAGATATGTGATAATTGGGATAAACATGAAAGGAAGAAAACAATTAAAATTGACTATGGAGTTAATATCGGAAAATATCTTTATTTCATCTCATTTAAAGATGCAAATATTTTTATTTATAACGATAAAATTCAAAATTAGCATTGCAAGCTAAAGATTCATTCTGAAGTTTATCAGCTACTGACTGTATCTGCTGAAAATCAAATTTATTCAATTTAAATTACTTCATTCTTTGGCTATCCTGGATTAAAAAAAAAAACAAAATAAAACAATATAACCAACAAGTAAGACTTATATGGTCCATCTGGCTCTTGTGGACAATTTATAGTCCAAACCTAATTAACATTTCTTGATATGATCTACAGCTCTACATATGTCATTATATAAGTATTCCAAACTATCATGACCATGCCGTTATTTCAGTTACATTGTATTAAATGTCTTAATTAAAACTTCATAATGATTCACAATTTTGAATTTGATGTGTGTGTGCATGTAAAATTTTCTTCAAATTGAAGGATAAATTGCACACAATGTATGCATATAGTATTGTCCTAGCCCCAAAATACTTAATCTTCCTCAGTGCCTGTCTGTGTGCTTCCTTTGCCTGACTTGGAAGATGACCTGTTGATGACCGTTCAATCTATAGGTTTGTCACTTATCTCTATTTTTGGTCATGCAAGAATATTGCATGGTTCTCTATTATGTCTATTTATTAATAGCATTAGCTGGTTACAGCTGAAAGGTATCCTGGACTCAGGGTGGTGTACATTATTCATTTCTAAAGCTGTTTCCTGATACCTGCTGGGATATTGCTTTATGTCTCAAATAATTCTTTCCCCAAATGCAGCCATTACAAAACATAAAAAATATTGATGTCAGATTAAATGATATTTTATGAAAAAATATTAAAAGCACACTGTAGGTAGATTACTTTATAAAATACAAATTACCATTAAAATGCAGTCATATACTTCTCATATTAAAACTAGGTCTCTTCTCTGAATTCCTTTGAGATATTTAGCAGAATTAACCTAAATGTAAAAATATTCATTAAGAGAATTCCCTAAATGTTTGTGAGGCTGCCTTTGAAAATTATGGGGCATATTCATTAAGGTAGCTTTATGTATGTATTTTCACTTATTTAAGGTGTATTTAATTAATAATCCCTTGTCCTTAAAACATGGTTATGTACACATAAGGGGAAGGCTTGAACAGGCATGAGTTTAGTCATAAACCATCACTTAATCTTTATAGAGGCCAATTATCTTTTTGCACAAGCTATCCAGGCAAATAGGGATCAAGATTGATATTTTAAATTCTGATCATAAATTCTATTCACTATACACAGGGATGATTAGCAGGCATTTGTTTTTTTTAAAAAAATAACGTCAAGTTAGGATCTATCCCTAGGACCTCCATTCTTGCTTCCTGAGTTCATCCTTTGCTTCAGTCAGGACAGCCAGCAGAGACTAAATACTTCATGATGCATTAAAAACATCCCAGTAGAGGAAATGTGTAGCTTGCTATCCATTGTGCTCAATATTTCCTGACCCACTCTGTGGAAATATAACCAAATCCCACAATAGGCTCGTAGGGAGATTGAATTTATTAGCTAACCAGACAAGGGACAACAGTGTCTCTCAGTTAGTTAGCTAGTCTTCCTGAATATAGATTGTAGGGGCTAGATATAGGGCAAGAGGAAGGAAGCTCCTTCCAAATAAAGGAAAGGCAATTTTTTGTTTGGTTATTAAAGAGAATTGATAAGTCTTTCTTAGTCTTGGTCACTATTTGAAAGTAAATTCATTTGGGTGGACATTAACTAACCTAGTTCTCAGTAATGTCTGATGATGAGTTGTTTAAAGACTCAAGTAGCCTTAGGGTCATGCCATGATCAAACCCTTACGTGCACACACAAGATGCAAAAAGAGATTTATTTTACCAATAGTAATTATAGAAATAAAGGAGCATTGGTCTATGAGTGACCTTACAGATCATTTATTCCAATGCCTCATTTTACAGACATTTTACGACTGAAGCTCATGGTAGCAAGTGATATGTACAGTTCCATTCTTTTGACAAAGGGAAGAGCCTGAACTCAGACCCAGTGTTCTGACAAGTCCAGAGTATTCAGCATGGCAGTAAAAACTGAAAGTGCATCCACGTCCTAGAGAAACCGGAGAGACCATACTTAATGCACTGTATCACTTTATGTATCATATGACCGAATTACTTTAGTGCAAAGGGCAAACTAATGACTTAGAGAGGTTATGGTACTTCACAGAGCAATGTGGAAACAGAGGTCCATAGTGTCACCATATGCCATGGGGTGAGGAATGGAGAGAACGAATGTCAGTTACACCTCCACAAACTCACCAGCATTTAAAAACTTTCAGTCCTGGGGAAGCTTCCACAGTTACTATGCCCTACAGAAATGGGTTGCAATTAAGCAGAAGTCAGGCTAAAATGACTACAGGATAGCAGAATGCTTGAAAGAGTTGAAGACAATTAAGATTCTATGACCTGTTCTTGTATCATCTCTGTGCTACCAAAGTGCCATTCAATCACTGTATTTTACATCTTTTGCATAATGAAAACACCTGCAACTCCATAGGTCCTGATTTAACTTGCAAGCAGAGTTCTTCTTTGTTGTGACTAGCATTTTATTGCCTATAACAGCTCATTTTCCCCCATTTTCATAATAGCCAACCTCCTGGATCCATTATAAGAATAACTGGTTGAAGGTATTTTTTTCCTTCTTTCATGAAAACATCAAGCCAAATTCAAATATATTTGAGCCTTGAAAAATTTATCATTATTCAATTAGCATTCAACAAATAGTTATTGAGTGGCTACCACCTATTAGGCAGTAGGGTTTTAGTAGTGCTAAGCAGCCCAAGGTCTGGTGGGCAAGATGTATAAGCTAGTAAATATGAAAATACTACAATGGAGGCATTCTCAACAGAGTTCTATGCAAACACTTGATAAGGAGTCACCCAAAAGGAAATACTTCAAACATTAGCCACCATGGGGTCGAAAGTCAAGGGCATTTTAGAAAGAGAGAATTTCGGTGCAAATGGCAAATGGTTTAGGTGGGCAAGAGACTGAATGAGATGTGGAGAGTGGCAGAAGTTAAGTCCAGGGTATCTCAACCTTGGCATTATTGACATTTTAGACCAGATGATTGTTGTTGGAGTTGTCCTGTGCATTGTAGGATGTTTAGCAACATCCCTGCTTTTTACCCACTGCTTACCAGTAAGTAGCACATGCCCCTCCCTATCGCCCATAGCTGTGTCAATAAAAATGTCTCGGACCTTGCCAAATTCCCCCCTGGCAACAGAATCACTCCTGGTTGTAAAGTCACTAGACAATTGGTAGAAGTTAGATCACTGAGGGCCACATATGCCATGCAAAGGAGTTTACATATTATCATATACATAATAATGAGATGCCAAGATGTCATAGTGACCCCATTGTCTGTAGAATACAAGTATATATACCACCTGACATTTTATAAAATGTTATAAAACTTGTATGTTTTGCAATAATAAAGTTTTGAAGGAAGGCTTGAGCTTTGCCCATTTCAAAGGGGATCCAAATTCCTAAATTAGCGTGAACCACTAGAAATAGCTCTAATCATTGAATATTTCTTATATATGTAGCACTCTTATAGAAGCAACATGCAGAAAGAAAAGAAATAACAAAGTGTTTGCTTTCAAGACAATGGGAGTAAAATAACCAACAAGATGTGGTTCCTGCCATGCCTCAGTAAGCAGCATCCCTGGCAGAGTAAGATACCCAGCAAGACCAACGCTGTGCAGTTATTCTGCAATTAAATAAGCAATTACATCGTGCAAGGGGCTTTATCCCCCTCATTTTGAATGCACATAAAATTGAATGAAAATGACATTTTTCTATTTTAATGAACTTTTAACAAAGTAAAAATATCCTAATATAGATAGCAAGAATTAGCCAAATTAATGACCTACTGGCAATTTCACATGTTTTTTGCAAAGGCAGTGAAGAGGTCACCTAGAATGCTTTGATGCAATGCCAAGCCTGGGAGGCAGTTCCTGGTTTTTTTTTTTTTTTTTTCTTTTCTCTCTCTCTCTTTTTTCTCTCTCTCTTTTTTTTAATGTCCCAACACTTGGCAATGATACTTGGTTTTCAGTCAGTGCTTCCTCCAGTATTTATTAAATCATTGTTGCTATGACAAAAGATTATAGGTGTTAATCAGAAACAGAGTGTTGTCACATGAGAATCTGAAACCTTATCCAACAGTTGTATAATAACTGTGAAGAAAAAATTCGATTATGTTTTCAATATTGAAACAATGGTGGAGTCTTATTGATTCTTTTGAAAACTTTTTCTTCCAGAGGAGATCAAATATTGAATGACTTGAGAAATAAAATATAAAATGTATTTTCAGATAATACTCTAGAACTTCAACCCTTAAGAAACAGGGATGTTTAAAGTTTTTATTCCATGAGGTGATGGAATAATAAAAAGTATTTTTTAAATTAAGTGAATTTAAGATTAAAGTAATACATAGACAACAAAAAAGCTCAAATAGTAATGAAGGGTAAAAACCCAAGAAAGAAATGGCACACTCTTCCTTCAGTTCCTAATTCCTTTCTGCAAGAAGTATTAACAACTTTTGTGTATACTTCCAGAAGATTTTATGCTCACAGAAGGGGCTATTACATGTAGGGCTGTTCTACACCTTGCCTTTTTACTTAAAGACATATATTGCAGAGTTTTCCACATGAGAACTCGCATCTACTATATTTTTTCTAATGACCTCATAGTCTGCATTTTGAGCTATATGTTCTATTGTATGCATGTACTATTTGTCTTAACAATACCTTTTGATGCAGAATTACAGATTTCTAGTTTCTTCCCTTACACATAATTCTACACTTTAAATTTTGTATACACATTCTGTGAATTAAAATAAAATCCTAAGCCCCTCTGCTGACTGAACAGAATTGTTCTTGGCCAGAGGGACCCCAGAAAAACCTTAAAACTGAGTTTCTGGTCATGAAGGAAGGGAGGTTAGACTCAATTTATTATACTCCCTCCCTTTTGGAGCTTAGATACAAAAATTGAGAAGCATTAATGTTAAAACAGAGATTAAAAGACTGACAAAACAGACTCTTTGTGACAAGAAGATACATGCAGGGCAAAGGTGAAATCACCTGTAGGCCATCAATTTGTTGAACAGATCACTTGAGTTCCTATATTGTGGCTTGTTCCTATATTGTCTGTGATTAACAGAGTTTCTTAACTTAAAACATTTCAAGCCTTTAGAC
>CAUYRT010105110.1:0-68638 GCA_963574885.1 Lepilemur ruficaudatus | reverse complement strand
CCAATATTTAGAAATGTGAAAAATACATGTTTGATGTTTAAGCCACCTAATTTATAGTATTCTGTTATAGCAGTCCGAACTAAAACACTCTCATACATAATAGCTCATATAAAAACCATATTTGAAGATAGATTATCTTATCTTCTTTGGTAATAATAACATTTATAGAATAATAGATAAATTTTGATTGTATTTATTTTCTTGATAGGTTCTCAGATAAAATTTATCAATTGAAAATATCATTAAGAAGCCAACTACACATAGCACTAATTTTTTCATATAACATATAATAGACTGTGGAAAAATTGTCTATAGGAAGTTTTATTTCTGTTTCACAGGGTCTTTTGGTGACCAAAATAATTGACAAATTCTAGTCTGATCATGAAAATTGGCTAGGATAGTCTAATATATTTATGTAAGCATAACCTGGCCTACATTGCTATCTATAAATACATAGCTAAGTCCCCAAGCTAAATCTGTAGTAGTTGCCATTGAATTATTTTGGAATTTACATATGTATACTCCCACATTAAGAACTACTATGTGATTGAGAAGTGGCATTAATATATTGCCAGATAAAAATCATATGTTTCATCATATTTTATTCCTTTATATATATACACACACACACACACACACACACACACACACACACACACTTCAGAAAAGTTTTAAACTTCTATTTTAAAAAGACTGTCACATTACTATTATTTAATAATTGTTGGGAAATTTAATTATAGCCCAAGCATTTTATGATGGAAAATATCTGGTATCAGTAAGTGCTTATGAAAACAAGTGGAGTCATATTGGTGGAAAACCTTTACTGATTCAGAAGGATTCAAAATCTTCAACTATGGAAGCATAATTAAATTAAGCTTACTGAATAGTTTTACATACTAGACAGTAATTTCTAGCACTGGAACACATTAAGAAGAATCGTTAGCTCATTGTCCATTTTTTCAAAGGACATTAGAGTGACAGAAATCCTGAAACACAACTTGGCTCCTCCTTAGATTGTAATGAAACAGATCTACCAGCACTCAGATATTTATTTAAGAGTAATTGTATTTTCCATTTCAACCTATAATTTTTGTCCCACCCTTAAGCAGACTGGACAAAAAGACCTTCTTTACAAACAAAAGCAGATAACTTTAAAATAAAAAAAATTTATAATTAATATTACTTTTATTTATTCCTTATACTAGCACAAATTTTTGATTAAGTGAATAATTGACTGAGGATTTTTAGTCTTGGAAACAACAAGGATATACAAAGGTTAAACAAATAAAAGAGGAAAATAAATACTTGAATACAGTTAGAAAATTATTTGGCCCAGGCATATACATTGGCCAGATGTTGACCACCTTGATGGCCTCTCTATTATGTAAGATTGGTACAATTCACCACCCATACACTTAACAATTGGATTGATATATCAGGGTGAGGATGGAGTTGGGTCTATGTCTCAAAGTTACTTATCTATTAACCATTGTGTTCTTTTTTGCAATTGAAGGACAGTTATGGAATAAGAAAACATCACATGACATGCCTAGATTGGAATGTAGTGAGCTTTGGTTTATATTTTAAGCAACAAACAATTTGGTTAACATCGTGGCCAGTATTTTTGTTCACTATTAAATTGGTTGCTTATTTAAATATTCCTATTAATACTTCACAGTTTGTTGTTTATGATGGTGATGGTGATAGCTTGCTTTTTCATTTTTGGAGACAGGGTCTCAATCTGTTGTACAGGATAGAGTGCCATGGAATCAGCCTAGCTCACAGCAACCTCCTAGACTCAACTCCTAAACTCAAGTGACTTTCCTGCCTCAGCCTCAGGAGTAGCAGGGACTACAAGCATATGCCACCACACCTGGCTAATTTTTTCTATTTTTAGAAGAGATGGGTCTCACTCTCATTCAGGCTGGTCTCGAACTCCTGACCTCAAGCAGTCCTCCCACCCTTGGCCTCCCAGAGTGCTAGAATTACAAGATGAGTCACTGTGCCCAGCCATAGCTTGCTTTTTCTACTCAATACTACTGTCATGTGCTAAAATCCTGTAGTAGAAACAATTACAAGTTGAATAATAGATTTTTAAGTTACAAAACATTCCTCAGCTAAAGCTATTTAATACAGATTTAAGCAGGCTGGCTTTCCAAGCTGTCTCAGGAGAAATAATGTTTCAATGGGTATAAAACATGTGTTTTGGTGAAAAAAAAATTATTTCAGCAATAAGGTTGGCAAGTTCAGGTCATGAAGCCTACTAGTCTAAGTTTAAATTTGCCTAAGGTTTATTTTGTATGTCAAGTATTGCTGTGCTTGCTTTTGTGGAATTCTAGTTTGGGTTGGGCAAAGTGAATTATGTTTCCATTGCTAGTCACAGAAGACATGGAACAATGCACCTTGTCATGGATGGAGTGAGACCTAAGGATGTCCCTTCTCCAGAGGTAAAAATGTGATCTTATCATAGGTAAAAGTTCCATAAAATTGTGGATAAATGTAGAGGAAAGAAGCAAAAGGAACTTAGGGAAGACCTCTGAGCTTTCAAAGTAGAGAGAAGTCAAATTTAAATTTCTACAATGCTCTTTACCAATCCAATGCCTTTATTCTCAAATGCAGTGGTCAAAATGAGAAAAAAAAATGCAGAAAGAATCCAGCTGTGGTATTCATTTTTAGCCCAAAGTAAATAATCATTGAGCAGAAGTTTCTTTTCCACATAGTGCTGGCTTTCAACATATATACACTTATAACGAATAGCACGTGAGAGAAGCCTTGGTGTAACCTTAGAGCTCAAGCCAACACTTCTGTGGTTCTGGATTCTGATCCAGTGGCCACTGTTGACTGCTCACACAATCATATGTAAAATGACTAAAAGTCACTTCTTTACCTTATAGAACCTCATTTTCATAAAAGCTGTGGAATCTCGAAGGCAACAATTACATAAAATATCTTGTGGTTTTACATAGTTAACCTTACCCAAACCATGACAAACTACCCCAGCCCTTAGCAATTGTTTACATTTAAGTCCAGGGCATTTAACAGCGGGTGTAAAGTTTATTACAGCTTGGCTGTTACTCTAGTCCTTCTGTAATAGCTGCGTCATTTCTCTAGTCAGAATTAAATAATTTAAGTGACATTAGATAACGTCAAACAAAAGCCTCAAAGACATTAGCCACCTCTCCTAAATACAATATAGTATCAGGTTTTTATTCCTTTATCTAGGTCTTTTTAATAAATATTTACCAGGCAGCTTTTATGTGTCAAGCCTCAAGTTAGATGTTGGTGATAAAGTAGTAAAGAAACAGTCATATCTTTTGACCTCAGCACCCACAATAGCTCATGCATGTGTATGTATGGGTAGGTGGTGTGTGTGTATGTGTGACTTTGGAGTGATAATAGTTAAATATTCATACCTACAATATATCATTACAAGTCATGGCAAGTGCTTTGAAGGAAAAGTAAAATGTACAATGAATGATTATAGTATCTCATTTAAATCTGTGTCCTTCCAAAGTTATCTCAACCACATACTTTCATATTTCGTATTGAATCGACTCAGTGCAATTTTAATTTAGGCAACTTTTGTCTTATTCATTTCTCTATCTCTCCGTTAGGTGGTTTCTTGCATCTTTTTCTAGTGCCCAGCGTATATGCTACTCATAGTCTCCCATCCCCATGTTACATGGGACCTGGATATGAGTTCACACCCTTGACTCCCTCAATCAACAAAGGCCCCACTCCCTTTCCTGCTACTGGCATTGGTGATAGCAGTTTTAGTCAGAGATGTGATGAATTTGCTAACTACTCGTTAGCAATGCCTTAATTCTTTAAAAGTGATGACAAAATTAACTTCAGGAAACACAGAGGCTAGAGGGAAATATTTCTGGCAAAATGAGATCTTAATGTTCCTTTCAAAATAACAGGTCAAAGGAAGTTGGCAATTCTGGTCCCAATTTCAGCCAACCTTAACCTAATGAATTGCTCTTTTCTATGTAATCCTAGCATTATACCACTGAAAAACTCAATTTTCTTTGGTTTATCATCACTTTAGTCAGGCATTTTTTTTTCCATTTAAACCAAAGAAGGCCCCATTTCACAAGAACATTTATGTGTAGTTCCTTCCTCTTGAAGAAAATTATTTTTGCCTGTCTTCATCGTGATTTGCAACTTTAGCATTTAAAAGATGAGTACTGGAACTTGGATGACTCCAAGAACATTTATTGAGCACCTGGTTGTCCATTCTAATTTATATTCTAAACCATGATGCCTGTAATCCAGGCTTTGCTATTAGTGGATGTGACACCTTATAAAGATGTATTATGCTGATTTTTTTCTCATTTAAAATATGAGGATATTTCACCAATTATTTACATAATTATAATCACTTTCAAATATAGTAGTCTATGTTCTGTAACACATCAGAAGGTTTTTTTTTTACTCTGAGTTCCTATTACAAAGCTTAATGTATATAAATTCCTATGCACATATATCTAAAAATCGAATGTAGATTTTATGGTAACTATAACTAAGATTAGTACATATAAATATTGTTTAAGGAATCTGGAATATTTATAAATGAAAAAAAGTTTACTTTTGGCTTAGAAGGGGAAAAAATATCTCATTTATATGTGTTTCTGATGTTGGATGGGTTCTCTTCAGCCAAGAGTTTCTTGAGATCAAAGCTTGAGAATACATGACTGTAGAATTGTTTTTCTAACATCTGTTATTTATTGTACAAGTAGACATCTGTATAATTATACAAACAAGACCATTGTGTTTTCTTGTTTGGGGGTGAGGGCAGAATGGCAAGGTAGGGTGGTGAGAAAGGCTTCTAAGATTAACTGCCAAATAATATGTTAAAGCTAGAGCCCAAAATCCAATTAATGTTCAAAGCAGAGTTAGTATATTTTACTTTTCAATCCACTTACATTCTCAAAGCCAAGGTATTTACTAAGGCATTCTGCCATAATTAGAGGACTTATATGAAAGAATTTAATAAGTCCAGTTTTTGGTTCTGAATGTAAATCTCTTTCCTATACTAATGGCTTTTAATAAAGCCTGAATGTCTTTTGTAATACCTTCGATATGGTAGTAGAGTAATAGGGAAGGCACAAATTAAAATTTTTGTTTCCTGATGTAGTTATAACTAGTGTCAGAAAAAGTTGTGGTGTTCAAAAGTTATTCCTTTAAAAATTATAGTTTTGTTAAGAATAACAAGAAGCTTAGGGCTCTGGACAGTGTACAACTCTCAGGAAATACAGGGCCCAATTTTGGTCAAAAATAAAGAAAAAGCAAGAACCATAGAAATGGAAGCTTCATTATTTTGCCTAAAACGGATCTCTGTTATGATCTAACAAAATATTCATTACTGATAATTGCTTAGGGAGGAATGAATAGTTCTTAAAATTCTTGCTGTTTGGTTTATATTTTCATTTTATAACTTATTCAACCAAAAATTTGGAAAGATATCTAATAATAATTAGGAATGGTTTTGAAAATATTTGAATTACAAAGCCCAAGCCTGAAAGTACTACTCAAGTCAAAAATAAAACAAAATTAATATCTACTTGTGCACGTAAGCACTTGGGCTGGAAGACTAAATCACACTTTGTGGGTTACCTTGAGAAGCTAATAGTTTTGAGAGTAGAACTGATATCTGGAAACAGATATTCCAACAAGATATTTTAAGTCTTAAATTTGAGTATGATATATAGGAAAGATCCTTGCTTAGCCTTTCATAGCTATGTGATTTTATATAAATTCCTTAAATCTCAGTTTCCTTGTCCCTAAAATTGGGATGGTAATAGTAATATCTACCTCATGGGTTTGTCATGAGGATGAAATTGGTCAAGAAAGTACTCAGAATGGTTGGCCGGGCGTGGTGGCTCATGCCTGTAATCCTAGCACTCTGGGAGGCCAAGACGGGCGGATCATTTGAGCTCAGGAGTTTGAGACCAGCCTGAGCGAGAGCGAGACCCCGTCTCTACTACAAATAGAAAGAAATTAATTGGCCAACTAAAAATATATAGAAAAAATTAGCCAGGTATGGTGGCAGCTGTAGTCCCAGCTACTTGGAAGGCTGAGGCAGAAGGATCACTTGAGCCCAGGAGTTTGAGGTTGCCGTGAGCTAGGCTGATGCCACGGCACTCACTCTAGTCCAGGCAACAGAGTGAGACTCTGTCTCAAAAAAAAAAAAAAAAAAAAGAAAGTACTCAGAATGGTGCTTGGTATAAAAAATTATTCAATAAATGTTATCAACTGGTTCTTCTCAAATCACAATTTCTATAAAACAGCATGGTGCCAGGCACTTAAAACGCACTCAATAAATATTAGCTAGTATTATTGTTTATTGTGGAAACATAGAATTGGGACTCTGTGCTAAGATTGAAGTTAAGATCTCTTGCTGTAGTTAAATTTAACAGATAAATATTTAGTAAGCAATCATTTGGCTTGTGATGTAGCCATTATATTTTAATATGATTTCATTAGGAAAAATGAGGCTCCTTTAGAAAGTCTTGTTTGGTTTATTGATCTGTCATGGTAAATAAGCCTTGTCTATGGAATATAAATATGACCAAAAAGGAATGGAACATTTGTGTGTGTGTGTTACTAAAATTAAAGTCATTAAAAATGTAATTGTAGTTGTACAAATACTGGTTACAATACTCAAAACATCTCACTCACATTGAGAACTAGAAAGAGTGAGCAAGAATAGATGGGAAATGGTGGATGCCTTTGCATTGAGATTTGCTATGAATCTCACACTTACCTGGAAGCTTTCCTGTACTTCAAGCCTAGTGAAAGGGGCTGATGTCAGAATCTCACTTGATTAATATAAAGAGCAAAGGATGGACTGACTAGCTGCTGCTGAGTGAAGAAAGGAGTGGTTGCTTCATTGGGTTTGTTCTACATTCCCAGCCTTAGTCAATTGAAAGGATGCCTGAAGGTTACCTGTAGCCCAAATGTGAGTCAGGTGAAGAGAGAAGCAGAGCAAGGCTGTCTTAGACTCTGCCTATTAAAAGCACCTGAAAGAGTGAGCAGGACTCAGCAAAGGGCACTGAAGGTTACTAGGGACTTTGAAAGAAGTCAGCAACAAGTTAGAGGAGAGTGTATCACCTCCATCAGGGTAACTACAGGTGAGAGTTACCCAGCTGCAGGGGGTGGTAGATGGGCTGTCTCCAAAGAGCCCATGAAAGTGCCCCATCAGAGAGTCAGTGTTCAACTGTGTATGGCAATCCATGTCAGGTGAGACCTTTCCTACACTGTCTCTCTCTTCCCCCAGGTTAAAATCTAGAGGAGAGCGGAAGCTGGGGAATAAGGTGACTGAGAAAGAAGAAGCAGACCTTGCTCCCTTCCCTGCAGCAGGTATCCTGATAGAAATGGGCTCTACACAGAGGAGGGGAAGTAATTGTCACTCAGAATAGTTGGACAGTGTGATATCACATGCAATTGGACATTCTAATTTTGAAATGAAACTGTATCCTGCAACTGAAATTGATTAAAATACTTTTTATTACCTAATAATGATTAGAGAAATCAAGTGGTTTTTTTTGTTTGTTTGTTTGTTTGTTTGTTTTTAGTTTTGTTCCTTTTTTCATTTAGGTGCAAGGGATAAAGTAGCCCACTAAACAACGTTCAAACACTTTATAAGACAATAAATTGCTCTTTAATCACATGCCAAAAATTATGCTTGTTCAGTTTACTAGTTACATTAACTTCCATATATGCATTGGAAAAAAAAAAATCATAGCTCTGTTTCTGTGGAATGCCTTCATCAGCCCTTGTCTTTTGTTGAAACCAGGGAATCATCTTGTAAAGTAGGAAGCATTTTTTTATTCTTTGCAAAAACCATTTCATTTTGTAAAAAGTAGTTTTAATAGTTTTCTATAGTCAACTGCAATTGAACAGATCTTGCTTTGTCCTCTCAGTCATTGGCTTTCTGGAAGTCAGTTCTTTTATGTTCACGTACAAATAGCATTATTTCCACAAAAAACAAAAAAAAAGACATTATTTCCTAAGAGGAAGATTTCTAATACCTTCCCCGAGCTAGTATTCAAGTATTGACCTGGAGGCAGAATCTGTGCCAAGACCCCAGAATTAGTAGAAAACAAGGAACATATCTCATCTCATTCCTACCAGCCTAGAACTTAGAATCTCATGTAGGATGAAAGAAAAAATATACATTCATTAATAAACAAATTAACATCCAATAAGGATAAATGCAATGAACAAAATAAATCCCAATTGATGTGATTAGAGACCATGCTTGGTAAAAGAAAGAACAAATTAGAGACATAAAAAGGCCGGGCGTGGTGGCTCACGCCTGTAATCCTAGCACTCTGGGAGGCCAAGGCGGGTGGATGGCTCAAGGTCAGGAATTTGAAACCAGCCTGAGCAAAAGTGAGACCCTGTCTCCACTAAAAATAGAAAGAAATTAATTGGCTAACTAACAATATATAGAAAAAATTAGTCAGGCATGGTGGTGCATGCCTGTAGTCCCAGTTACTTGGGAGGCTGAGGCAGGAGGTTCGCCTGAGCCCAGGAGTTTGAGGTTGCTGTGAGCTAGGCTGATGCCACAGTACTCTAGCCCAGGTAACAGAGTGAAACTCTGTCAAAAAAAAAAAAAAAAAAAACCTTTGAGCAGAAAAACCAGGATTGCAGTTTATATGTGGATGTTGGGGGTGTTCTGAGGAGGGACAACAGGGTTCAAGGAGATGTTCGGTAAAGGAGGCAACAGACAGGCCAAGGTAGCATACCTCATGAAGTATGTAGAACATTCAAGGGCTCAGAGAACAGATGAGATAAAATGCAGGAAGAATAAAAGAAAGGTAGAAAACTAAAACTTTGAAAGGAAGCAGGAAAACCAAAGCACATCTCTAGTAATAGTAGTAATTGCAAGGTATTACATTACATGCAGAGAGAGTCAAAAGACCTCGTCTCAGTTCTGACAATGCAGACAAAAATAGTCAGGGATTGCAGCCAGGGTACACAGGGTGTCAGGGAGCACAAATTGGATCAAAACAATGACTGGCATAAACCTAGCCCCTTAGACTTGCAATATACTTTTTAATAAGGGAGATCTTTTACTTAAAATGCAATTCACGATTACATATTTGTATGTTTTACCGTTAGTAAAAGCAGATTGGGAAATTTAATTGTTGATTAAAAGTGAGTGTAGTTTTAGGCATTCTAATCTCAGAAAAATCTTGTTTTATTTAAAGGCTAAATTTAAGATCCCCTGACTTCATATTATCTCTAATGAAAATGTTTGAATTCAGGTGTCATCTAAAGCCTGCATGGAAACTACGTTTATCCCAACGTGAGACGGACACCACTGATTTGGCCTCCCTGCATTTGCATGTGTGCAATAGAGAAAGGGATACTATATAGCTGTGTTAACAGAGAGCCACACCTCCTCCCCTCTAAGGAAGCCTGACACAATAAACTGGAAGATTCACAAAAAGTAAGATGCATGTAAAGACAAAACACATGGGTTAAACTTGATAGATTATTCCCCATGAATTGGTAAGTATGATCATCTATAAACCTCAAGTCTCTCTTCATTTGTTGAGAGGGATAATAAAATTCAACTTAGGCTGTATTTTATCAGAATCTGAACTAGGGACAAACTTTAAGATCGGATGAGAAAGGAAAAGAATGAGCCAGTAAAAGCTGTGTTATGGAACAGATGACTGCTGTGAGCAACTTGGGAACTCACGGAAACCATGTGGAACATGTGCAGAGTTGCTCTGTTGAGGGATAAGGGAGCTGGGGTAGTTACCCACTGATTCCTGTTAGTCATTGCTTGAGAGCTATTTCCAGGATGTTACTTGCCTACCACTTCCATCCTGCCCTGGGTACCCCTTAGGGGGTTCTGGTGGCCAAAGAAAACCCAGAGGCAAAGAGGTACAGATGCCTACAGTAGAAGCTTTCAAGAATTGTGACTTCTAAGGAGAGATGGGTGGGATACCAACAGTGTCCGCCACGCTTACTTATATAGATCAAATAAACTACATCAAAATATTATTATGCAAACTATGAACTTATATATAAATTGATATCAACTTGATGATAAACTGAAATAAATTACATTTAGTTAAAATGTAGCCTGGATTCCAGCAGTTTGAATTATGGTAGCAAGAAATATACATCTAGAAATATACATCTGGTATTTTTAAGTTCTGGCATTTATTTGGGCACACCAGTTTTCTAAGTGTAAATGACTTTATCTGTGCAATGAGGTAATATTCACTCTCTTATAGTGAATATGAGCATATTAAATGAAGGAGGATGTTGCTACCATGCTATTTAACACACAGTGGCTTTTTAATATATGTTCCTTCTCTTCTCTCTGCTTCCTTTCTTATGTAAAGATTATGCTTATCTGTAGCTGCTTAAAATTTTCCATTTATTACTCCAACTTACTAAAAACAAATTGACTAATTCATTAAACTGGATTGAATCTTGAAGCCACTGAAAATACAACATATTCATTTATCATTATATTAATAAACACATACTGTGAGACAGTCACTGTCATAGGCACTGTGCTTAAAATAGTAAACAAAAGAGACCACAAACCCTATGCTCAAAATGCCATGAAAAAAAGTGAAAGATAAAAGATTGTGCGCAAAGATGACTTCTCGATACATAACTTTCTACACTTGATCTTAGCAAAAAGGCTAAGAAGTAATGGATGATACACAACTTGATTATTATTATTTGAAAGCACTGTTATCTGAATATCATTTGGATATCATTAATATGAATTTCAAAACTGCCATGGTGGTTGTCTATTACCCTAGTCCAATATGTTTCAATATTGTAGAACATATTCTTGATTAAAGAAGAAAAGAAATTAAAACAAAAAGATAACTAACACAAAGTCAATTTAGATTAATTCAGAGAAAATTATCCCATTTATAATGGACCATACCCAATACTACTATAGGATTGAGGTTTTGGGCAGTTGTGTATTATGGTTTTAATTAGTAAAAATTAAAAGGATATGAATAAATAGATCCTTGAGGTCCTTCTCAAATCCAACATTCTGTGAAGTATGACTTGTAATTGAAATGGTGCATTCAAGAATAATACAAATATGAATGTGAACAATTAATTGTCCTTGAATATGTTTAAACATAAAATAATTCATTACACTGAACAAAATGCTGCCTGGATCATCAGGCTGGTTCAAGTTGTTACTTTAGGATGGCTGCCTGGTTGGCTGGAAGCAATTTGGTCCTTTTTGTAACACCACCAATGCCAACACCCCATAGCTAGTGTGTTGAAAGATAAATATTCTTAATGGAGAAAAAGTTACTAAACTTGGAAAATAATCCTTTTCTAAGTAGCATATTTCATTAAAAAGTAACTATAAGCCACTTGGGGGACTGATTCTGCTATATATAAATGTTGTAATGAACACCAACTCCTAAAAACACTTGGAAAAGAGAATTGTGCGCAACCTCAGTGGGGCATGGCACAGGCTGATATCTGAGTACTGAGCTGGGAACTGACCCATCTCAAGGGTTACTCAAATGTTTGGAATAAAATTGTAGTGGTTTTGCTTATTTTATTTTTGAATAGTGCTTTAGTAAATTGTGCCTTTATTTCAACAAAGGAAACACTATACAAATGAATTAAGGAAATGACTCCCTTTAAGTTCTCTCAGTGATTTTTTTTTTTAAATCAATGGATCATTAAGTATACAGTTCATGTGGCAACTGTTCGTGTTTTACTTAATTAATTCTCTCATTTACCTTAGCCTACATAACTCTGCAACGTTTTGATTTTTAATAAAAATAAATGTATGTATCACTCAAAGTACGATTTACTTAATATTATTATTTAAGGACAGCAATATATTTTTAAAACTTTAAGAGTTTGTCACTTACATATTTCAAAATCTACTATCTCTATTCCCTGAAGAGGAAAAAATATATATTTCCAGTGTCAAGCACATACTTCTAAAAATCCTTTGCTAGATCTCAAAGGAATATTAGGGTATACTAACATAAGGGTCAAAAAGAAGGTAATGATGGGTAGTGGATTAAGCAAACACTACTTTAGTGTCAATAATATCCCCTCACACACACACACACACACACACACACACACACACATAAAGAAACTATATATTTCAAAGAATGCTTTGACGGTTGGTAGTAACTTGTTAAAAGCTAAGTTTCAGATTTAATAAGCTCCATCATTTTCAACTTCTTTTCTTTTTTTAAAGAAAATCAAGGGAACAAGCTTTTTCTTCTTGGTAACTTTCTTAGAAACTCAAATTTGAACTGCATTTTCAAAGAATCCACATTTTAAAAGGTAATTCAGGATAAATATGACACCTAATTTAGAGGCATTCAATTGGCTTCATGTCAGGTTACATGCTGACTTTAGAGCTGTTTATTGAAGTTTAAAGCTTGAAATGGATTTGCTCCATCAAACTGATACTCTAAATAGTAACTACTTAATATGATGTTCTTTTAATTCTGTTAATAGTTGCTTTTGGAAGACAGATTTATGCAAACTTTGTACAGTTTTCACCTGTCCATAATCTTTCTCTGAATTTTCAAACCTGTTCGGAAGAAGGAATAGGGTTAGGGAGAATTGCACCATGTTTCTTCCAAATATTGTTTACTATTTCAGTCATATGTTTTCCACTGCTTCCCAGAACAATATTCCAATATTCCTCCCAATAGTTAAGCAAGAAATAGTACTTATCAATAAGAGACAAGATGCAGAAGAAAGAGATGCAGAATCTCTGACAGCTTAAGTAGGCAAAGGCCAACACACTTGTGAAGTTTGCATTTATTCACTCATTCAACAAACTTTGCTGACCTCCAAGTGCTAAGAACTATGCTGAATAACAGGCCAGTAAGAAAGGTGAATGAGACAGGATTCTCCCCTCCTAGGAATTTTTATTGATACTAGAGCAGAGGAAATGGAAAATGAGCCCTTAATATCCTGAATACTTTTATGAAATATAAGCAAGAGGTTGACAATATAGCGAATAGAAGTCAACAATCACAACTGTTAAACTCACCAAATGAAACATAGGTATAATTTTCAAAAAATTTAACAACCTCCACAGCATGCCACAAAAGAATTGCAGTCTACATGGTCCATAGCATTAGAACATGGTTATGAAGATTGTTTGCTGTGCCAGGCCTTTTTTCTCTAGTTGCTGGGTGGTAAGATGGTCCATGTAAGCTTTACTTGTTTCTCCAGGACATACATTGGACTGACTAGATCTGTCATTCTGGATTAGAACTTCTATAGCTTCTGAGATATGACCAATGAAGGGAAAAGGAAAAGTATATTTAAACTAGTAAGTACTAAATTAAATATTACTAAATAATGAAGATACTTATTCATTGCTATTTATTTCTTATTCAGTAAAGTATAAATGATTAGCACTTACTGTATTTTCATACCATATATCATGATTTCATTAATCCACTTATTCATCAAAACTTTCATTTTGGTTCAATCCACATTTACTGAGAGTTAACTACATTCCAGACAGCATGTGATAATAATATCTGTTGACTTCCCCCAATCAAACTTCCATTATTAAACTTTTCCACAATCCAAAATTTGAGTTTGATTGTCTACAAGATGGTGTATTCTTTAAGTGTTATAAATAGGTGTTTTTTGTTTATAAATCCAGCAATTGAAATAATGACTTGAATATCATTGTTTGGATTATATTGATCGAAAAATTCAATTAGTAAACATCGAAGTTTCAACATTTGTTACTGGTTTATTCTTTTCTCTGCAAAGTAAAATGAATTCAAAATTATCTCAATGATAAAATCATCTCATTTGAATTCAGATAAGCTCTTTTGAGTGCGATGTAGCAGATTGCAATTCACAATGGAAGCAGAAACCAGGTTATATAAATGAATGTGAGTTCCAGAAGTAATTACTCTTCCAATAAGCCTGGTTTTGAGAAGAAGAGGTAAGAATGGAGTATAGCCTGGAATTCTGAGAGCTGATAAGACTGGGAAAGAAGGAACAGAGAAGGGTGGAAGTTGATGCACCACGTTAGGTGCTATGTTGACCTTTAACCATAATAAGGTACCTGAAATCTCTCTCTCTCATTCTTTCTCCCTCTCTCTCTGTCTCATGACTTGGTGACTAACTTTTTTTTTTGAAGACTGTAAGTATGTTCAGGTTTTGTGCTGTAAGTCCTCTTTACACATTATCTCATTTTATCCACTTAACAACCATGCAAAGTTGGTACTGGAATTATGACTCCCCTCTCCCTGACCACCACGCACACACATACACATTTTATAAAGAGGAATTAGAAGTTTAGAGAAGGTAGATAATCAACCCCATGTCCAACATTTCACTTCACAAGTAATTGAAGTGGGAAAATGCTTCATATTGTTTCATAGCTAGGATAAAAGGATGTGGGCAAAAGCAAAATTACTTTCGCTACAATAAAGGGACAGAGTTAATATGTACTCTGGGGAACCTTTTGAAATTTATGCAGTTTTTCATTCCATTCATTGGTTCAACAACATGAATAAATTAAGTAAATATTGAGTATATACAAACTGCTAGAGATAGGATGAACTATAAGAAATATGGTTAATAATTGAGTTGGGATATGGGTTTTTGTCAATTTAAAAAAACTCTAAGTAGTTTCTTTTTCAAATAGAGGAAAATGGAGGAATAGTTCTTTTTTATTTTAGCATATTTCATACAATTGACAGAAAATAAGTTCTTAAAAAGATACGATTTAAAATTGATGTTTAATTTTCAGAAGACAGGGAAGTACTTGAATATTCAGGGATCATAGGTGGCTTTAGGTTCTCCGTTTGTCCCAGAGTAAGCCCCATGAAATTAGGTTAAACTTGATCTTGGATCAACTATTTCATAAAGACGATAATAAATGGTTTAATGCCATTTGATCCAACACTTGCTGTTCAGTAAAATGGTTTTACTTATATTATATTTCACAAGAAAGTCTTAGGAGAAAAATTTTATGGTGGAGAAGCAATTAAGCCAGTTTCTATTTAGCTTTTTATAATTTTCTAAAGAATAAATATTTTTGTTTGCCAAATAAAAAGCAAATGTAGTCAATAGTAAAAGATGTATTAGTATCAGTTTTATAGACACAAATAAAACCTTGGTCTTGCCAAAAATTTTAACATTTAAAAACGCTGGTTTTAGTGCTAAACTGAAATCAAATGGAACACATATCATGTAAAGAGGTTTCTGATGTTGCCAATTTAATTCCTATGTCAGATACCTCTTGTTAATAGGTGTGATTCTTTGACATAATGGTTTCTGCCCTTCCTTTCAATGTTTTCAATTTTATTCATACAATAGAGTAATAAAACTAGTAAAATATGTTGGATAAATAAAATGTTTCCATAGCACATTTGAAAAACACAAACCCAAGTCTGATTCAAGCTTAATGTCAATATGTAAAAGCTTTTTAACAGAACCTCCCCATTCATCAGGGACATTGTTATCAAAAATATATGAGTCCAAAGCCAATCCAATTAGTTCATGGAGAGAGAATAAAAATAGTGTAGGAAAACATTCCTTTACGATCACAAATAGCTCCTCAGAGAGATGACACACAGAAAGCAGACTTCTGTCAAATTCTGTTTATGGACTCTCAGATGCAGAAAAGAGAGACCTAATACAAAAATGAATCAAAACGGAAAGTAGCTGTATAGAGTCCAGGAGTCTTAAGTGAATAGAATGTGCAAAGAAAAATTAATTTTAAAGGCAGTCATTTATAATAATATGAACTAAATAAGGAACCAACATTGACTTTTTCCAAATACATACAGATGTGTTCAGGAACCCTAAGCAGAAAGAGGCATATAAACCATACATACCTATGCCTCAATTCCCAGGGACACCTACAGTCTGACATGTTGTTATTTAGAAATAATGATTGTCCATAGCTGCTACCCTGTGCTTCCACTTTAGGTTTTGGTTAAAGTGATATGAATTTCTTTCATCTTGTCAATGTTTCCACAGTTCTTTACATTCAACTTGCTTTGCATCTGGCTTGGAGAACTGAAAAATAATTATTAATTGTATTGTGTCTATAGCAAAAACTGACATAGGCTTTCCTCATTCTGGATTTAAAACAGAAAATAAAATGAAACTAATGTTTGGGGGATGTGGTATTTAGTATACAACCAACAAAAGTTCATAGAAGAGATGTTCCTTGTTCACAAAATTTATAGTCTCTTCACATCTGTTGTGGATTTCATCAGCAATTTCTGTTTAGAAATTCCTAATTTTCTGAAGCCAAGAGAGTGAAAGGAAAAATGCCATGAGACTAAATGAAAAACTTCTTTTACTTTTGAAAAATGATATATTGGGAACATGTAAAGAAAATGTGAAAGTGAGAAGTCTTGAATTGAGATAGCATCTGATAAATTAGGACTTTCCTGCAAAGAGTAGGACATCTAAAGGGAAATTTTCCACCTCAGTGCAAGCAATGCTTACAAGCCTGTTGTTCCCAATTCCTTCCTGTTTTCTCCAATAGGCCATTGCTATTTGTTGCACACATTTTCCTTTCTGACTTTCATAATTCTTTTATCTCACCAATGTTTATCTTCTGCTTAGCTGAATACAGATCAGAATATTGTTTCCCAGTTTCTTACTTAAGCTGCCATCTCTATGAAAAGCATGTAAACACATTTTGTTTGTTTTCTTTTGTTTCATTTTTCCTCTGTCCCCCGCCTAGTAACTACAGAGTAACAGACTACAATTCAACATTAAAAAGAGTGCAAATATGTGTGTTACTGGAGAAGAAAGAGAGAGGGAGTGTGTGTGTGTATAAAGGGTCACAAATGAACTTCTGTTGATTTTTAATAAATATCTGGTTTAATCTAGCTGCATTTCTAGATGCACCTAGATATTCCCTTGATTCTGGTCTTAGCATGATCTCTCATGAGTCAAATGCTAGACCATATTAATAGGACAACAATTTAAGAAACATTGTTCATGTTGCTCAGCCAGCTACATCTCTCAATACCTTCTTGAACTTTCTAATGTTCTTCTCAGGTATGAGATCCTTAAAGTGATTCTAAAGGCTTCTCTTACCTAAGACTACATTGCTCTTTTACACTTTAACTACCCTAATACTCACTCTAGTATCTCATAACTTAACTCAGAATTCCAAACGTGACCTTTGTCTTGTTTTTCATGTTAATGTAATGCCATTTTTTCCAAAGCATGTTTCATAGAGAATTAATGCTATCTGAGATCTTAATAGATTATTTGTATAGGAAGGGAGGGTAGAAAGAAATTGATGATAATATTAACTTCTAAGATAATTTGAATAAATATAACTAAACACCAAATTAATGTGTTATGATACTCTCCACTTAGAAATGGTATGCCATATCTGAAGGACCAGAAGCCATATGAATTACCACAGTGAAATGTATGAACCATTGACTTTTGATGTATTCATTGATCCAAAGGCAGTATTTGTCAACTAAATTTACACTGATATGTGTCATCTGTTAGATGATTGCTGTTCTGTTTTGTGAGATATTTGGATTACTCTTCAGTGTTAATTGAAGTTTAGCAAAGTTTATGTATTAAACAAACTCATGTCCTTTGGATCTAATTAAAGAAAGAAGAAACAGAAAGACTTACAATCAGATCTTCTGTTAAGGTTTGAACTCAGCCACTGCTTAGTTTAGTGTTCTTAACAAAGTCTTAGACAGCTTAGACCTGTGAGCTGAAGCAATTTACTGCCACAGTATCTCCTCTGTAATGTGAAGATAAAAATAGTAACACCTATAGGGTTGTTAAGGCCTAATGCAAGTAAAACATTTTGCATTGTTCTTGATAAATAGTAAGCTTTTGATAAACAATAGCAATTGTCTTTAATGTAGTGTAGAATAGCATTGGATGAACCAAGAAAATAGAGTAGTTCAAAGTGATATTTTTATTTTCTAAAAAGAAAAATTGAGAATCTATCTGGAATTTGGAGAATCGCTAGAATTCAACCTTGTATTCTGATGTCCTTATTCTGAGCACAGTTCCAGGCACATAGTAAGTACTGAAAAATATTTGTTAATATTATTGAATGAAACTCCTAACTCTCTAATAGAGAGCAATGGTGAAAGGCAGAGACTATATGCGTCCCCTTTGTATCTATCCCCCTCAACACTAATACACTAGCTGGCTCTACAGAGCAGAAAATTAAAAGAAAAAAAATTATTGCTAAGTAGTTGAATGAGTGAATTAATTGAAATAATTGTATTTTAAAATGTAGATGATATATAATTTTGTTTGTTTGACTCAGATAAAGAGATTCTTTTAAACAAAAAGAGGTTTCTATTTGTTGAGGATGTGCTAACATAAAATGAGTTAAAATCTATGAAATGTACAGTCTTTAAAAAGAAAACCACAACCTAAACAGGAAAATCAGTTCATTATATTGCATTCATAACTCATATAACATTATTTTGCAGAGATAAAAGACCTCTCTATGTATGTGTAATTTATCCAAAATTAATATTGCTCATTTAATAACAAAGTATCTGAGTGTTAGAAGAATTATTATTTGGGCTGGATTTATACTTTGAAAAGAGTTAATATTTTAGTTAATATCACATAAAATGTATAATTAATTTAACTTACAATTTCATAATATTCTGACAATAGTTCTTTAAATTACAAACAGAAGTTACTATTCTCTGTAATGACATATTCCTTCCACTTGGACTTTTAACTCATTACATAGTTTTCTGTTTTGTATGCAAATATCGAAATATGTCCATCTGGCCCATGTTAACAAGAGGAAGTTTTGGGGAAGCTGAGAAGATACAAAGGTGAATTAACCATGTTGATGCCAGCAGATGGTCATTATGAGACTGTTGTTACTCTGTCAGATAATGAGATAATGCTGGTAATAATATGATAATAGTCTTGAGCAAGTTATTAGAAGAATCTATATAAAAAATAATCCTGATAGAAATAACACTGAAATAATACCTAGGACATTAATATAGACTCTCTACTTTGACTCATTGTAGAGATAATAAAATATCAATGGTTTTAAACATGAATGAACAAATAGAGTAATGTATGAAATCTCATGGCCAATTGAGGAGATTGGCAAATTTCCTCTCCCCAAATCAATTGTTAAACTAGACATAAGAAACAAAAACAACAGTTTCTATGCTGGAAAAAAATCAAAGGTATGCAACTATCAGAGAAGTATATATGCTTGAAAAACTGCTAAAATTGAGGTAAGCACAGTGGGAGTCCATGGCTTTCTTGCCTGGAGCTTTTCCATCTCCCTTCCCAGCTCAAATGGACATGGAGGTTCTGATATAATGAGACCATGAGAACTGGTTGATTTGGTTGTGTGGTTGAAGGAGAGTCAAATTGGAATGGTGAGTAATGGCCACATTTAATGATATTATCAGTAGAGGTGACCATATTTTAGTTATAACTGAAGCAAGCACATTCTTACCTGAGTCTGAATACATGCAAAGCAGAGACCCAAAAGATCTCAAACCAGCCACACACACTCTTGGCCAACCTGGGGCCTAAGCATGTGCAGAAAGGAGATACGAAAGATTATAGTGGAGTAGAAGCCAGGGCAGACAAACATAGTGTGAACTTGAATATACGCTCCTGTCCACATATAGGCCATTCAACAGAATAAAGAAGTCTTACTGGCTCCAGATGTCTATGCATAACTTTTTTCTAATTATTGGCTGACAATTAAGCTATGTAGACACAGGGGAAATCTTAGAAAGCCAGATTTGAAAACAAAAACATAAATAAACAGAATAAAAACATCAGTGGCCATGCACCAAGGGAAAGACAGATTTAGCCAAAACAAGTTTCTGAACAAAAAAAACCAACCAACCAACAAACAAAACAGTGACAACCTTGGGGGGAGAAAAATATGAATTTACAGTAGCTACAACACATTATTTAAAATGCCAATTGCTACTAAAAAATTATGAGACATGCAAAAAAATAGGAATGTGTCACCTGTCACCCATACTCTCAGGAAAAAATAATAGAAATTTTCTGAGTGTTCTCAGATGCTTGAATTATCAGAAAAATTTCAAAATAGCTATTATAAATATGTTAATTGAAGGAAAGGCAACCCTGTTTAAAGAATTAAAGGAAAGTATAACAATAATTAACAAATAAAATTTCCAAATAAGCAGATGAAAATTATTTTTTAAAATAAAAATTCTAGAGTTTAAATGTCCTGTAACTTAAATGAAAAAAATTACTAATGATACTCAACAGCAGATTCAATGTAGCAGAAGAAATAATTAATGAAATTGATCAATTACAATGATCTTATCTGAAGACCAGAGAGAAAAGATAAATGATGAAAAATAAAAACAGACTCCAGAGACGTGTTAGAAATACAAAAGATCTAAAATAGCAAAGACAATTTTGAAAAAGAAGATGGACTTATACTAACCTAATTTCAATAGCCTTAGTAACCAAGATGGTATACTACTGATGGAAAAAAAGGAATATTGATTAATGGAACAGAATTGAAAGTCCAGAAGTAAATTCCCATATTTATGGCCAATTGATTTTGATAATTTTCAATATAATTCAATGAAGAAATGAGAATCTTTCAACAAATGGTTGAATTGAATATTGACATATTTAAAAAAACTTAGATACATAAAAAAAAACTCAAAATGGTGATAGAATTGAATGCAAGAGCTAACATTATAAAACTTCTAAAAAGAAGAACAAGAAAATGTCTTTATGGCTTTGGAGTAAGCAAAGCCTTCTTAGATGACACCCAAGACATAATCTGTACAAGAAATAACTGATAAATTGAATCTGCTTCAGTAGATACCATTAAGAAAATGTAAAGACAAGCCACATACTAAGAGAACATAACAGACTAAAAAAAAAAAAATGAAATAAAACATTTTTACTGAATATAAAAAGAACACTTTAAACTCAATAAGGCAAAAAAAGAAAACTACATTAAAAATGTGTAAAATATTTAAGTAGACATTTCCCCAAAGAAGATATACAAATGGCTATTAAGCAAATGAATGAATGATGTTATCAACTTTAAATATCAGGGAAATACAAATTAAAACTACGAGATACCACTACACACATATTAAGATAACTATAACAATATCAAGAGTGGTGAGGATGTGAAAATAACCTCATTCATTGCTTGTGGGAATTAAAATTTTACAGCCACTTTTGAAAATAGTTTTGTAGTGTCTTAAAAATTTAAACATAAACTGACTCAGCAATTTTACTCCTAGGACTTCACCAAATTAAATCAGAACATGGCCACCAGACATGTACATAAATCTGCCCAGCAGCTTTATTCATAATAGCCAAGACAGGAAAACAATCCAAATTTCTATCAGCAGATGAAAGGATAAGCAAAATGTGGTAGGTATAGCCATACAATGAAATCTTATTTGGTAATAAAAGAATGACTACTGATACATGCCACAATGCAGATGAATCTCAAAAACATGTCAACTGAAAGAAGCCAAATGTAAAAGACTATACTAGACATGTTGTATAAATGTCCAGCAAAGGCAAATACATAGGGGTAGCAAGCATATTAGTGGTTGCATAGACTTGGGTGTAGAAGCAGGAATTAGCTCCATGGAGGTGGCAGCAGAGTGTGGAAGAATTTTAGGGGGGTGATGGAACTAAAACTGGATTGTGATTATGTTTGCACAACTCTATAAATTTACAAAAAGTCATTGAATTGTACATTCACAATGGGTGAATCTTATCATACGTAAATTATACCTCCATAAAACTGTTAACAATATATATGATCACTTTGATCTTGTTTGATGCCATGATGTTTTTTCTCTACGCTTTTTGAACTTTGATTTTGAGAAATGTATATTCCAACCATTAAAATCTACTGTAAATACTGAATCCAGATAAATATCATTAAAATACTTAAAAATTACAATATTTACTGGTATTTTTTTCTACAAATTCTTTATTTTTTCCTATATCCTAATTTCTTAAATGGCATAACAAATAACTAAGAACCTATTTAAAATGTTTTCTCAAGATATCAAAATAGCCAGAGAGCTGCTGCTTTAGCTCAGGCTCTTGGATTTCACATCTGGACATTTAGGAATCAGTCTCCTATTCTGCTGTTCCCAGATTCATCCTTTTCAGTTCCATTCATACGGCAATGTTGTGTTTATAATTCCAGTTACATCACAAACTTCTTCATAGTTTGTTGGTAACTCCCTGTTGCCTATAACAGATATTTTCTTTTTTCCTTTTTCAATCTCTCTCTTTTTGTATTTTTCACCCTGAGTCCACAGACTACACATAGCTTTATAGATTTTAATTAGCATTTTCATAACCCTTGAAATTATGTGTAAAAGGTTTATATGTGCATATATGTGCATATTTGAGCATAGATTCTAGGGTTTCATCAGATTCTCAAAGGGGCTAGTTTTCTGAAAAGACTAAGATACAATTGTCCTTCTGTCTGAAGTCTCAGTTCCTTTGAACTGACATACAAGCCCTTCTATAACCTGAACCCAAATTCCTTTCCAACTTACCTCCTTCATTTTTGTATCATTTGCTTTAAGAGATAGACACCACTTTTAATGCCTGGAAAATACTCCTCTATTATTTGTCTCTCTGCATTTATACAGGCTCTTCTTACTACGTGTATTTATTCCTTCTACCTATAAATATTTTTTGAGTTTCCAATTCTGAAAAGGCCCATTGGTTTTTGAAGAAACTTAGCCTTCCTGACTTCCTGGATCTTACACTTTCTACCTGGTAAACGTTTACTCACACTTGAAACCATTTTCAATTGCCTTTTTCTTTAAGAAATTTGCATGATCCCATTTAAAAAAATCCTCTGTGTTCCTCCAATGTGCTGTCACTGAAATATGAATGACCTGAGTTATATCAATTCATATTGCACTGCAAGTATTGTTTATGTATAGTCTCCTAATCTAGACAGGGAGCTCACAGAGGGGAAATAAATCAGTCTTGTTTAGTTTCTAGCCACATAGCAGACATTCAGTAGCATTTTTAAATGAATCCATGCACAAATTGATACACAGGTAACCTTAGAGGCACTCTGAGTAAAAAGCATTTTTTATGTGATCAATTTATGGAGAAACATATTTTTTTTTTCGAGAGCAAAGAATTATTTTAGATGGACTGCAATATTCAGAATAACGGCACTTCAAAGATGTCCACGGCCTAATCCCTGGAACCTGTGAATATGTTCTGTTAAATGGCAAGGAGTGTTAAATTGTAGATGAAATGCATGTTCTTAATCAATTAACCTCACAATAGGGAGATTAGCCTGGTTTATCCAGGTGGGCCAAACGTAATCACAACGGTCTTTAAATGAAGAAGAGAGAAACAGAAGTGTCTGAACCAGAGAGATGGCATTGTGCAGAAGGCTCAACTGGCCATTGCTGCCTTGAAGATGGAGGAGGGTGTGAGGAACCAAGAAATTCAGGCGGCCCCTAGAAGCTGGAACAGGCAAGAAAAACATATCTTACCCTAGAGTTCCAGAAAAGAAAACAACTCTGCTGACACCTTGATTTTAGTCCAGTGGAACTTATTTCAGACCTTTGACTATAAAATAATAGATTCATGTTGTTTTAAGCCACTAAATTTGTGGTAATTTGTTACAACAGCAATAGAAACCCAATACATGAGTTTTCTATGTCCTATGATTAATAGAGCCCTGTTATAGTTTGAATTGTGCCCTCCCCCAAAATATGTTGAAATCCTACATCCCAGTAGCTCAGAAGGAGACCTTGTTTGGAAATACTGTTGTTGCACATGTAATTAGTTAGGATGAGGTAATACTGGATGAGGATAGTGTCCTTATAAGAAGGGTAAAGAGACACAAAGAGAGAAAACAATGACATGACACTAAGGACAGGTTGGAATGATGCCTCTACAAGTCGAGGAATCCCAAAGGTTGCTGGCAAACACCAAAAGCTGGAAGAGACAAAGAAGGAGTCTTTTCCACAGGTTCCAGATGGAGTATGGCCCAGAACACATCTTGATTTCAGATTTCTAGCCCCAGAATTGTGAGATAATACATTTCTGTTTTTAAATCATTGGGTTTGTGATTTGCTACAGCACCACCAAGGAAACTAATACAAGTCCCCTGTGCCTGAATTCTAATTTCAGAGGGTTATTGAGTTTTATCAAATCTGTCTTTACAAACATCTCCCGAACCTCTCACTTCTGAAAACTTGATTTAACATGTTCTTCAGGCTGCAGTAGCAATTGCTACATTTAGCACAGAACAGATTTAAATATTCAAAATTTTGAGTTTGCAGCAAGCCGAAGAATACACGCACAAACAGCTGAGTCGACTCCTGTCAGTGAATTCCCTACTATAAGCCCCATAATACAGTCCAAGAGGGAACCCAGTTGAAAAGAGATGGGTGGAAAGATTGGTCTTAAAGAGTTCTGCTCTAGTGAACAAACAGTAAGTTGTGTTTTGATGAAAAAGTAGAGGCAATGAGGCAATTCATCAAATTTGGAACTAACAATGTTTGACAGTTTAACTCAAAATAAACCTTCTTTCCTAATTCCAAATTTCTCCAAACTTTCTTTTTTACAAAAAAAAAGGTTTTGTAACTACTTCTAAAACTTCTAAATATTACTCTTTAATTCAAAGTTCCTTAAATAACACTAGCAGTAATACAATAAGGTAGCCTTCCTAAACCACTATACTTACTATACTCCTTCTAAATATAAGTAGAATTTATTTTATTCAATTTGCTTAGTAGTTAATCATGAACTGCTTTATTAAAAGCCTACCTAGAATTTTGTTCCTTATATTGTGAAAAGGTATATGTCCCTAATCAAACTTAGAGATATCTTGAAGGCAGTGAGTGATTCCTGCAATCTTTGATAGCACCTTACCTCTACGCCAATGATTAAAATTCTTGTAAAATCATTCACTTTTCACAGTGACATTGAATTGCTTTAAAAAGAATGTCTAAGGAAAAACTGCTTATTTATAAAATGAAAGGAATAAATCCAATTCTGTTCTATGTCAGTAAAATTAAAATTACATAAGCAATTTTTGTAGTACTTAATTTTATAGACTAAAATCCTTTATTGTAAATATTCCTTTTAGAAAACTTCTAGCCAAATATTTTTTTTAAAATCGAATGTTTTAGGAAATTCTAATGGATTATATTAGATGAAAATCCTAGCTGATATAAAGAAATTGTACTAACTGCATGGTAAACCAGACTTAAAAATATAGTTTGATCAAGCTCTGTTATTGAACACTTATTTTACTGTTCTACCATCATATTTGTTTGGGTATTACAATGTGTATTTAATGTAGATTTGCCAAGATTAAAATCACATTACCACATTAAAACTGAGTTAATATTAATTGGATTACATAGCAATTAAAATAGATATGTGAATGTGATCAAGGCATCTTTCAAATGCATCCAAACATATGGTATTTGAAACTATCCTTGCAAATCAGCATTTTCAATGTTTTTTCCTGACAGATTCTTAAAACCAGATTCTTTCTTGAAACTTTGAAAATAAATTCACCCCAAAACTTCAATAAATTTTGAACTAATGTTTATCACTAATTTAAATTTAACATTTTCAAATTATATGTTTTATTTTCCTAAGAAGAAATTGATAATTTTCACATTGTGCTAGTTTGCCAGGGCTGCCATAAACCGAGTATGATAGATTAGATAGATTAAACAACAGGAATTTTTTTCTCACAGTTCTGAAGACTAAAAGTCTGAGATCAAGGTATAAGTAGGTTTGGTTTCTTCTGAGAGCTGTGAGGAAAGTTCTGCTCCAGGCCTCTACTTGTCTTGTAGATGGTCTTCTTCTCCCTATATTTTCACACTTCTTCCCTCTGTACATAATTGCATTCCAATTTCCTCTTTATATGAGAACACCAGTAAAACTGGATTGGTCCACGCCAATGACCCCGTTTTAACTTAATCACGCCTGTAAAAATCCCGTCTCCAAATATGGTCACATTTGAAGTACTAGGAGTCAGAATTTCAACACAGAATTCTTTTTGAGGAGGCACACAATTCAGCCCATAACACATACACAAGCCACAATACAGTATTTACAAGATTTCCAGTAACCAATGGTCCTTTGAACTCCAAAAGAGCGACAGATAATCTCTTTATGCTTGCTATATAATGACAAGTTTATTAATTCTGAACAACTATTTGACTTAATTTTTCTCTCCTGGAACTTATTTGGCTGTTACAAAAGAGTGATAACTAAGAGTACTGTATTTGTTAAGTCCTAAAATAATACCACTTAAGATAATAGATATGTTAATGAAATATACAGTAAGAAGTGTCTATGTAGTTTTATAATTTTCATACTAATGACATCTGGATTTTTCAGACTTGAGATGAGCAGAACAAATTGAAAAGAACACCAAAGTCTGGTATTAAAAGCAAAAATGAACTGTTTCTTACTGTGATGAAACAGCCAACATTAGCCAAGGCAACTATAGATCCAGAGCTGTAACCTGTCAGTTTGGAGTTGATTTTGGAATATGACCAATCTCCAACTTCATTCCTTTGCACTAACATATCAGTCACACCCAAGTGGAAGACACGGGGCCTTATGCCTATCTAGAAGTATACTACCTCCTCTGAGCTCTGAATTCCAGGCACAGGGAGTTCCTTGATCTTCCATACATAACTTTTAACCTTAGCTTTTCAATGCTTGGAATTCTTTAAGTAAATACGTCTGATAAAAAATATATATTCCTGGGAAATATAATATAACACAGTTTTTTTTTTTTTTTTTTGAGACAGAGTGTCACTCTGTTGCCTGGGCTAGAGTGCTATGGTGTCAGCCTAGCTCACAGCAACCTCAAACTCCTGGGCTCAGGTGATCCTCCTGCCTCAGCCTCCCCAGTAGCTCGGACTACAGGCATGCGCCACCATGCCCAGATAATTTTTTCTATATATTTTTAGTTGGCCAATTAATTTCTTTCTATTTTTAGTAGAGACGGGGTCTCGCTCTTGCTCAGAGCTGGTTTCGAACTCCTGACCTTGAGCAATCTTCCCACCTTGGCCTCCCAGCCGTGCTAGGATTACAGGCGTGAGCTACCGCGCCCGGCCTATGACACAGTTTTTAAATCTTGCATGAGGTAAATGATTTTGGTCAAAAGATGTTTTTGCCTGACAGAAAATCCGATTTCTGTAAATCTGAGAGAACAAGTTGATTTTGAGTGTCTGTGAAAGAAGAGAAGCCAGGCTGGTGGCACACATCTGTAGTCCCGACTACTCAGGAGGCTGAGGCAGGAGGCTGAGGCAGGAGGTTCCCTTGAGCCTAGGAGTTTGAGGCTGCAGTGAGCTATGATCAGCCACTGCACTCCAGCATAGGCAACAGAGTGAGACCCTGCCTCTTGAAATAAATAAACAAATAAATAAATAAGACCAAAAGGAATAATCCTAAGGGGAAAAGTAAAAAAGAAAGCTAAAAATCACACAATACCAAGGTGAAGATGCAAAGATGTCCTTTTAGTTTTTATTACTTCAACATCTATGACAGATAGTAAATACAAATATTTAATGTGTGCATTTGTATGAACATATATTTATTAATTAAAAATGAGACAAAGAAAAATTAATTCAACTTGATCAGATAATGAAGAATAGGAAACCAAAGATAGGAATGTTAGGATTGTGTTATTTTGTTAAACACATTGATTCCAGAAAACTTGAGATTAGGAGGTTAGAGAAGGGAAAGAAAAAGGTTAGTTTCTTGGCTGGATGTGGTGGCTCACTCCTATAAACCTAGCACTCTGGGAGGCCAAGGTGGGAGGATCTCTTGAGACCAGCCTGGGCAATAGGAAGACCTCGGCTCCACAAAAAATAAAAAATTAGCTGGGAGGCTGAGGCAAGAGGATCACATGAGCCCAGGAGTTTGAGGTCACAGTAGGTTATGGTGATGCCACTGCAGTCTAAGCCAGATAACAAAGCAAGGCCTTGTGCCCCCACCCCCCCCAAAAAAGTTAGCTTTTTTAAGAGTCCATATTCAAAATTATAAGCCAATTAGCCTCATTGAACAACAGTTTGCATTTTAATCCCTCCTGTGCTCTAATTCTTTGATTTTCTTAAAAATTGTTTTTAAACAAAATATCCTGAGCAGTTAACCCAATGCTTATTTTTAAGTTGTAAATAATTTTATGAATGACAATGTCCAGCAGATGATATCTATTTCAATATTATTTAGTATCCACACATTAAAGAAATTCCAGTCATTTAATTACCATCTACATTTTTTGAGCGTTAAATGTGAAAGTGAGATGGGAAGACAGACAGCTGAGGAAGAGTAACCATGAAAGAAGAGGCAAGCTAAAAGCAATAAACCTAATCTTGCACACAAATGCACACAGCTGTGCAGTTTCCACGCACCAGAGACCCTATCTATGTGTAATGCAATATAAAGGAAAAACATCTTTGTTCTCAGAAGAAACATCTCCATTTCTTGTGCTTTCTTATTTAAAAACATCTTAGATCACAAGACGTAGGATGCATTTAGAGGTACTTCCTCTCTTTGAATATCTCTCAGCCCTGAAAGGCCAGGAGAAAGACAAAAAAAATCAAGATTTCTAATTCCAACTGTTACCTTATGTTGGGAATACCATCATCTCTCAGAGCCTACAAAAACGGAAAGAAATGTATGCTCCAAAAGTATATATTATGTCAATATACCTTACTGTTATATTAAAACATTTGGAGTTTCATGGAGGAATCCTTTATCTATTTAAATAAAGTTAAAGGCCTCCTAATTTAGAAGGTACTCAAATGTTATGAAATAAATGAATGAGTGAATTAATTAAAATGTATTTTTCTGCCACATTCAATATTTTATTTAAGATAACTATTAAAGTGCATGAAAAACTGTAAGTATTTTCTAAGCAATAAAGCATGAATGAGTAAAACATTTAGGTCCTAAAAGTTTTTGTATCAGGGATTTCAAACTCTCATAGAACAAACTTAAAGCTGGTGATTGTTCTGTAAGTTCAGCCTTCAATAAGCCATTGAACTTAGTGTGTATCTTTAATGTTGTTCTAAGTAAATTCTAATCATTGAACTCTTTAATTACCACTTTCCCTATGAGAAACTTAGTGACCATTTGGAAAATCAGAACACATGAACCTCTGGCTATGGTTGAATTTCGAGTTCATTCTTACCATTTCCATTTCTGAGCAATGGGAAATAGAAGAGTCCTACTAAAAATCACTGATCAAGGTCCCCAAATCCTTTGCATCAGAGCTCCAGCGGGGCAAGCTTAGGAGATGTGTTGGGGTGATGGTGGCCAATCCATAGGGAAAAAGAATGAGCTTCTGGTATTTGAAAACTACAGGGCTGCAGTAGTCACATAAGAGTTTGATGTGGGATATATAGATGGGGAAGGAATAAAGGTAGCTGATTGGTGCCAGTGCTTTAATGTCTATCTTCCTTTCTCTCATGTACCAGCGAGACATCACAGTGCTACCAGAATGCTAATGACTCTTTTACTCTCTTTTATGAACCGCAGGGATTCCCTACCTCTGCAGTTCAACTTCCATATACAAAAGAATTCTTTACTTCCCTGCCCCACTGGAGAATCCAAACACACTTTTGCTTACACTCCACATGCTTTGATATTTGAAGCAAACAAAAAGGACTTAATTTGTACTCTCAGGACAAATAACAACAACAGTGAAGAAGTAAGAGCAAAAACTGTTTCTGTTTGCCTTCCTGTCTTTCTAATCCTCTACTTCACTTTTTTTCCTGTAAGCCCTGTAGGGGGAAGAGGCGGGGAAAGTCACATATTGGTGCTGTTTGTCTTTGTACACAAAATACTAAAGGACTTTCATCTGCACTTATGTGAAACCAACTGCACTCAACATGGGCATTTCCTCAAAGGAGCAGCAGTCAATGATCTGGACATGAAAAACTGGGAAAGGCTGGAAGATGGACAGTGAGGAGAGGAGACGCTGAAGCTGAGGATACAGTAACAGAAGGAAGGTTCTGTACACCTGAGGATGTGACTTCCCTATTTTCCTCCTAACTTTGGCTACAGAAGAATTCTTCCACCATGCTTAGAGCAAAGCAAGAAATAGGAAAGTAGGTCAGATGACACTGATGAGATAAGAGGGGTGACAGGGAAGAGTAACTGCCAGGAAGAAAAGAGAAATAAATTTAAATAACTTTAGTATTTAAAGTATTTAGTATTTTAGTCAGTCAATCTGGAAGTAGAGTTTCAGTCTGCACTTAGCCATTTTAAGTGCTAATGTATCTGCATATATTTAGGTCAAGGGCGCTCAAGATTGTTACTGCATTTATGTAGCATGATGGTTCAAATAGGAATTGTTCTTGGTTGATCTCACTGTTTTTATTTTGCATTGGTTATGTATAGTGAGTAGGTTATTAAAGAAATCCTATATTTAAAATATTTATACAAAACTTGTAAGTGAATACTTTAAAAATATTGAGTTAAATTATTAATCCCTTTTACAGAGCACCGATGTAGAAACCAAAGTAAAGAACAACAAAGGACTTTTTTAAAGAAGGGATGAGATTAGGAATCCTCATCCTTATGTTTTTAAAATATGAATATTATATAGTCATCTTTATTTCTAAGTTTAAAATAGCATCTAAAATCTCTAAAAGGCATGTTCAAATATAACAATAATGATAGAATAATTTAATTACGTTTTTTAAATATAGAAAGCTATTCACAAACTCTTATGAACTATGTTGTTTTTTTGATTCCCACCAGTATCAAATAAGTTCTAAAGCAGTTTATAAAGTCATAGGCACTAAACTGGAAAATAGGGTAATTTGGCTTCACTATGAATTATTTTACCAAGAAAAGCTGATTTTTCACAGTAACTGGTAAAACATAAATTTTGAATTTAAAAAATAAACTGAGACAATCATAGAAATCATCCAGAATCAAACAACAATTGCCTAAACTCCTTAGCAAATTAATTATCCTAAGAACAGACTTAAATGTTCACTTTAACTTCCTAGTGAGGGCTAGGCTTTCGATTTTGTTTAAAAAGAAAGGTACATAAATGAAAATATCACACAGAGGCATTTGCAAATAGGCATTAAAAATATAATTTATAAACCACATATTCCTTCTCATTTAACTTATTTTACAAAAGACTGAAATTTTAATGTTTTACTGTCACATTTACTTGCGATTTCCTGCTAATCTTTCTTGGAAGATCCTCTTTAAAAGATTACAAGATCATGAGTCTAAGGATGCCTCTTCAGTTGTATTTAAAGGGAAATTAACTATGTGGAATCTGCATTTGTCTTTTTAAATGACAACAGATTTGCCTCAAGTGTGAAATCATAAATTTAAAAGTTAAAGGGCCTCTGGGGTGAAGGGCCAGCAGTTGTCTCTGGATGAGGAGACTACTGACAATGGCAGCAGATGACACCATTCAATACAAACATTGTCATGTGTGTGCATGGTGAAATTTATGGATAGACATTTTAATTCTCCTCTTCTATGGTTGGTGTCGTTTGCCTTCTAGAAAAGAAGCAATTGTTATCAGTATGTAACTCAAGTCTCTAGGATGTGATTACATACTTAAGGCATGAAGAATTAGCAATGCTTTCAACAGTCCCCAAGGACTAGCTTAGGCCTTGTGACTGATCAACCGGAGTCACTGTGCTAGTTATAATCTTCACATTACATTCCAGAAGAAAGTCATCACTGCACAGTTAGTTTTGTATTTATGACAACAGTGAAGACTTATACTAATATTAACTAGACAACTGTATACAGATGTGTCATCTAAAATGGTTAGCCCAAGGGGGTAAAAATGTATCTCAGACTCACCATTCATCCGGCAACAGCTGACAATTTGGCAGCAATCTGTGTTATGTTAAGATTTCCTTATATCCCTCTTTGTATTGCTTTATGGGAGGCTGCTTGAGGAATCATATGAGACTAAAAACCATGCTTTGCAGAGTAAGTTATTAAAACAATCACAGGATACATATATCATTAAAAAGAATCTTGATGATATTATGCATGTGTGTATGAGGAATGAAAGGAAAAAAAATCAAAGCTTGGGTGAAAAGTTTCATACATGGCTGAAAATTCCTGTCCATAAGTTTGAAATACATGATTTTTCTTGCAGTGGGAGGAGTATCATACCTTTGCATTGCCTTTGTACATTTTTAAACAATTGACATGTATTTTAGAGATACACTGTTTCTCCTAATAAGTAAAGAAAAATCTGGTAAAACAGTCTAACAAGCATAGAGAATGAAATAACTGGATGTCACGCACAGCAATTTATAGTTTATCTTTGGATAGTTTCAGTCTTCTCTACTTATTGGGTCTGCCTGTGGAAAAGTCTGCTAATCTGCTGGTCAACATGATGTGTTTGTTCCAAGTCACTGATTAAGGAACACTGATGTGAGCATTTTGTTGCTGTGTTTTCCTGGTAATCACGTCAGTGTTTCAGTGTTCCCAACTGTGCTTTCTTCATCCTTAGCATATATAATCTACCTCATGTTTACACAATTGTCCTCTTTCAAAACAACAAAAAAAAAATGTTACAATATTGTAAGGCTCAATATACCATCATACGTGCATATTAATTAGTCTGGAAAAAAGGATATGGCAATGGTAATTGTGAATAAATTTCATCTCAAATCTGGTATCACAATTTTGCTCTGTTCAGTTATTTTTGACTATCAGTATCGTATTTTCTATCTAGGTCATGAGGTTCCTCACTATTATAGCTGAGTTCTATTCTAATCAGCTAGTAAGCAAAGTTGTCACTGCATCATTAATATTGGAATCAGAGTATCCAACGTGGGAAGGAACTCTTCAAATATTAAAGGAACACAACAATAAGTAGCTAATATCCCCAAAATCACCATATTAGTCTTGTTGTACTCATTCAGATCACCTCATTGCTTCACCAACATTGTATCATATGTATACTACAAAAAAAAAAAAAAAAAACTTCCCAAAAGCCAAGCTAAGTAAGAAAATGGATAACATTTATTTAGTGCTTAATATATGTCAGAAATGGCTCTAAGTGCTTTATATGGATTGATTTATTTGTTCTCACAACCCAAGAAGTAGCTTACAATTATTTTTCTCATTTTACTGATGAAGAAATTGAGGCCTAAAGTGGTTAATTAATTTATTCAAGATGACAAAACTAACAGGTAAAAGAGATGGATTTTGAACACAGGCAGTCTGACTCCAAAGCCTCCAATCTTGACCACTAAGCTATGTTGCCCCTTCAATAGTATCTAAAAATATGGTATTAATAGCAGATGCACTCACACAGCTGTTGGTTAATGTGCTTTTTTTTTTCTTTTTTGGAGACAGAGTTGTGCTCTGTCACCCTGGCTACAGTGCAGTGGCATCATCATAGCTCACTGCAACCTTGAACTTCTGGTCTTAAGCAATCTTCCTGCCTCAGCCTCTGGAGTAGCTGGGACTGGGACTATAGGTGCACTCCACCATGCCTGGCTAATTTTTCTTTTTCTGTTTTTTGTAGAGACGGAGGTCTCGCTCTTCCTTAGGCTGGTCTTGAACTCCTGAGCTTGAGAGATCCTCCTGCCTCGACCTCTAAGACTGTTAGGCTCGGAGCCACTGTGCCTGGCCTTATATGCTTTTAAATAAGGATTTTGGAAAAGTTGTTAATTGAGAAAGAGTCCCCTTTTGCATCATGAGAAGATTTTATACTACCATTTCGCATTTATTGGGTATTTGGCCTTATAATATTTCCTTATCTTTCACAGTATCCTGCTTCTTTGATCATGTTTTCTCTATACTGTTACTTTTTCAGTTTAATCACATGTATTTTATAAATTAGAAAGCATATCCAAAGTTTTGCAGAATTGGCATTATAGAGTAATGGTTAAGAGATTGAATTCTGAATTCCAAAACACTGGTTTCAAATCTCCAGTCCTCTCAGTGGTTGTGTAACCTTGAGCAAAGTTGCTGCTATTGCTTAATTTCTAAGTGTTTCTTTCACCTGTGAAGTTGGGAGTAACAGTAACATATTATTAATATAAATATTTGCATAATTATCTCTTGATGTTTTGAGATTTAAATGTAATAATGTACATAAAACTGTTAACACAGTACCTGGCACAGAGAAAGTAAATTTTAACTGTTATTTCCATTTTTGAAGTAGTGTATTGGCTATTAAGTTTGATGCTCAATACAGCATTTGTTTGCTTTTGCTTTCTGTTTATGAAAGTATATTCCATTAAGTAGATAACACTGAACATAAAATCCTTTCATTATTCCCAGCCCAACTTAAAAAATAATATTAATAACAAAGAATATGCTTATAATAAAAATTATGAAGATCCAATTGAGAAAAATACTATGGAAATTAAAGGAAGGAGTAGAGTTGGAAAAAAAATCCAAGATCCTCATTTTAAGTAAATTTTTATTTAGAAAGGATAGCCATGTCAGATTTGATGTAAAGTCTTTTTAGGAAATACAGGTTAAGGAGCTTGTGTGTTTGGAAATTTTAGACACACGGGCTATAGAAGACTATGAGAATAAGTAAAGAAGAGCCTGCTCAATGAAGCATGTAATGAGAAAAAGAAGATTTTACTTTGTTATAACTTTTACATGACTCTTCTTTCACTTTTTTGTAGATTATACATCAACATCCCAACACTTGCCTTCCTCTAAAATAGCCAAAGAAAGCAATGAATCCCACAGCAAACATTAGAGATAAAGTTAGTGAAAGCTGGTTAATTGAACTACTTAAAAAAAAATTGTTCTCTCCCTGATGTCTTAATGTTCCTGGTGATTTACGTCCCAAGATGTCCACTTCACATTGTTTTTGTTGGATGATTGGAATAGAGGACCCTTTCACTGTTGTTTGCTTCACTTGAGTTGAGATGGAATGGTTCCAGTTGTGTAAACAGCTCTTGGTGTTCTTCCAGGCTTCTTTCCAGTGCCCCATGGAGAGGCAGTTGATTAAGCGGGGCATGGCACGGGCAGGTGCTGCACACAATTCCTGAACAGTTCCACCATCCCCCTGTGGGCCTCAAGTGTGATTTGAGTCCCAGTTTTTTCATGAATTGGGACAACTAATCATAATTTACTCTGAGGTGATTTGGGTCACGTACACAAATTGCAGATAGAATTAAGTTAATAGAATCCTTTCATTGTGTGCTTGGCCAAGTCAGACCTCTTGAGAGGAAAGACTAATTGACTAGTCATCTCATGCATTTTTATGCCCCATAGAGGGCCACGAAGATAAGAGCAGTAAAGCAACTAAGAGTATCCAATACTCTTAACATAGAGGATTAGTCTCTCCTGACTGGAATTTATGGATTGGAGCAGTTCCTATATCTAATGGAATCTGTTCATTTGTTTGTTTGTTTGTTTTTGATGGACGGACTGTGGAGATTGGGACGGAAAAGATTGCTATGACAAAAGCAGTATTTCCCAAATTGCTTATACATTAAGATTTTCATCCATGAAGAACTGCTTTCATAAATCATTATAAAGATAGAGCTACAATATTTTCTAAAGACATTTTCCCATATACTCTTAAGAGAGGGTATTTTAGGAGAAGGAATTCTCACTTTTTAATCTATACTAAATGGAAAATTTTGAAGGAATTAATTATTTATCTCTTTTAAATGTCCATATGTTGGAGGAAAAAAATGTTAATATGTCTGATATAAATTTTTTTATAAACATGATTGTGACAACAAAAAGAGCAATCAAAATTATTTGGGAAACTTATTTTAATGTTTACTAAATGATTTAACCTTCATTCAACATTGTAGGATACAGGGCTAAAAAAAAGCCAAATATATCAACTTTTTTTCAGTCACTGTTTTATGAATTTCATCCCATCTCTTTCTTTTGCTAGAACTGTGGGATTTTCTGAGTTTCTTTAATTTACTTTTATGCCATATTATACATATTTTTTAAGGAAGCATGAAATCATGGGGGGGGAATATTATGCAATTTACTGCTTAATTTACTATAGATGGTCTGGAAGATATTTAATATCCTTATATTAAAGTAGATTTCAAACACTCACTAGGACACTGGTTCTTAATTTTCTGGTTACACAAATAGAAATATTTGGAGAGAGGACTAAACTCCTACTTCAGATGAAGTAGTCAATTTCTGAGGATGAATCCCAAGTCTATTTTTTAGAAGCTCCCCAAATCATTCTAATGGGAAACCAAATTTGAGACATTTTTCTATAGAAATGAATATTTATTAAATGTTAACTATGTGCCACATATGGTATTAGACATACTACAAGTTTTATTTCATCTACTTTTATACCTGTTACTAAAACTAATGGAATTATTGAATTAATCAACCTTAAGGACCCAAAATTTAACTCTTCTGATTACTTTATAAAATCAGCTTATAACAAGATACTTTTGTTATAATTTTAAGTATCTTGTTACAAGTATTTTTTGTTATAAGTATTTTGTTATAAGTGTTTATTTCAGTAATAAGTTTTTAAAAAAATTATGTTTATTGTACATTAAAACAAAATAAAGAAAACCATAAGCAATATATATATATATTATGACTTTGTTGTGTTGTGTTCATGACCAGAATTATTATAAGACAAATCACTTGTATATATCACTCAAGTCAAGAAATAGAAATTTATCACCCATACTCTAAGTTTTATTTTAGTATACAAAAAAATTTTTCTTTAAATGGGATTTATATGTCAAAGAAGTTTATGTTTAATTTTCTTATTTTTGAAAGTTGTACTTCAGAAGATTTATCTTAATTTTTTTTAGATGAGTAGTGTAATTTTCTTAATAATCTTACATGATAGAATCTTCCAGGAAAGATAGAATTATGGACTAAGATAAGATTTAAATGCCACAAATAAGCCTTTGACTTTCTCTTTTAAACAATTTTCAAATGAGGCCTTCTGTCATAATTCACTGGGAAATTTTCTGCAATTATACAAAAGTTAATGCCATGTTTGGCAATGCATTGTTAATACTATAAATGTTGAATAAAAATTTTAAACCATATTAGGCTTCTCTCTGCAATATTATACTAGTATAGAAATTTAAAGACAGTATTTTTTCCTTTCCTAAAGTGATATGTTTATCTTTTCTGCAAAAGGTGATCATAAAATCATGTAAGAATTGTCCCTATAGCCATAAAATAAAGAACTGTTTGAATGTCTTTTCCTAGTTGTGTTTTAGACATCATGTTATTAATAGCATAGAGAAACCAAAATTTTAATTTTAACTAATATTATTTACACATATATACCACTATTACTTATTTAACACAAATATATAATATACATTATATATTATTCAAAATACATATTGCATATTATAAATAGACATATTCTAAATAGACATATTCTAATAACACTAATGCATATATATTAAAATTTTCAGTGAAAATTGGGTTTATGGATCAATTAGTACATTTTAAGTTTATAAATAAGCTTTAGACACCAGTGTGTTTATAAGTGAATTCAGTCACACCAATCACAAGCGAGGGTTTCAGTACCATAGCTTGTTCAAGGTGTTTAGCCTTGCAATATGCCAGACTTAGCTTTCATTCTTTTTTTCCTACTTTTAAATGATGTAATTTTTGTGTTTGGGGCGAATCACAATCTTTGGACACAAATGACAAATTGTACATTTTCCTATTCTAATACCAGGTACATATTGTACCTTCATTTCTAGTGCTAGAATTTGGAGCAAAGAACAAGAGAGAATGTCAGATCTTCCATTTGATGACACCCTGGACTGAACAGAATATTGTTAAACAATTTTAAAAAGGGTGGCAGTGGGCAGGGGGATGTTTCAACTTGTCTAGGGTGTTTTGTTAGAAATTTCAGACTTAAAATTTCAGTCCTATATAAATGTCCCATACAGATCCTAAACTACTATTAATACTATAGCGTTTCCCCAGGACATATAGGATTTTCCACATGAAATATATGGCAAGTGTTTTTTTTTTTTTTTTATGAAAGTTTTTTTATGAATCTTTTTGAATTTATAAGTCTTATATAAGACTTTATGATGGTGACTAGGAGAGTTGGGGGAGGAGTAGATTTTGCTACTGATCAGTTACTATTGCTTGCATTAGATAAAGTGTTCTTGAAAAATCAAATTATTCTCTAATTCTAAATAAACCAGCATAGCATAACTGACTAATAGATATAATGCACTGTCATTTAGAAACCTGGCTGTATAATCAGTTTCTCTGCATTCTAGTGCCTATCATTTAATGCTATAAAAGTGTTAATATCATTATTTACTTCATTTCCCATATGTAGAAATAGCGACAAGAGATAATATTGCATGAACAGAACATGGAATTTCTGATAGGCTGCACTTTCCCTTCATTATTTATGTTTGATCTCAGTAATAGCAATGAGATTTTAAATAAGAATCTTGACATCAGTGGATTTGGCTACCAAAATAAAGTAAATATCAAGGATGTTTTCTGGCCATCAAATAAAACACTCCTTCAGTAAAATAATCATTTTTTTCATTCTTCCAATATGAAAATATTTGACTTTGAGTGAATATTTTTTCCACTCATCAAAGACAAAATTTCTACTTTAAAAAAGCTTCCAGTGCTTTTTAAACTATTTCCATTCAGTTCTTTAGAGTATTGGGGTTATAGGAGATGGGGTGTAGAATTGACCTTTGAAAGGATCAGTTTCCTTTATAATAACACAGAAATCTTCAACAGAAAAAGAAAAAAGCATGTTATTCAGTATTTTCCATGGCCCAGCACGTGCTTGCATGACCCTTGATCATAACAAAGCATTAGAACAGACACAGCAAGAAACAAATATTTTTCAAAAGAGATTGTTATCAATAGGAAAAGAATTCCAATTTTAAAAAATATATACTCTGAGTAATCAGGGCTTCAGTGAAACAAACCATACTTGTGTCTTCCTACAGGAAAACCTTCCAACTTACTGTTTAGTTTGGTTCAGGATCTTTTTTACTTATGTCTTGTGTATACATAGAAATCTAGAAAGAAAAAGTAAATCTGATAGGATCAGGTAAATAAACCATCAGTTTATAGTCTTTATCTGGAAAAGAAACAGTAATACAATTTTTTTCAGTGTTTTGAAAATAGAATTAATATGAATTTCAGGAACTGAACTCATATCTCTCCCTTGGGAAGTCTTTATTATATAAATGCACATACCCATATACATAGGTGTGTGTGCTTATGTACACACAACATGATGTACATATATTTATAATTAATTCAAAACAAAGTATTTCACTTTTGTTGTAGGGCTAAACTGTCTCATGTTTTATTGTTTTCTTCCACTATCTACCCCTTCTCCTTCTCCTGTTTTCATTCATTCAGAAAAACAAAAGTAAATTTATGTCGACAATAGTTGTGCATCATTAGGATCAACAATATTAAGATTCTGGCAAATGTAGAATTTTAATATGGTAAACCTCACTGAATGGTACAGTGCCTATCATAGCAAATCAGACAATCAGATCAACAATACCATGTCTTACCTGCAGTATTTATTCCCCAAAGCCATTTTTATACTACTTTTCAAGTTGCTGTAGAACTGGAACTTAAAAATTGTGAAATATCAGTGTAGGTAAAAGGGACCATCTAGTCCTGTTGCTATTTTTGGAACATGATTTGGCACTTTACATGAAACACTGTTGCCTTATTACTAACTGTGGTCCATCTTATGACTAGTGTCTTTATGCAAGACTACTACTTCTACACAAGTAGAAAGTTTTAATATTTGTTTTACAAATGCTAGTGTTTTTCTGAAAGAATCATTTATTGAAATAAATTGTATATTCCTAAGGGGCAAATATAGGCCATTCTCTTTTGTTCACCATTATATCCCTAGAGTATGGTACAACATCTTGACATACACCAGTTATTCAATGAATATTTGTTGAATAAATAATAAATACATGAAGATAAAAATTCATTGGAAAAGTATGCTTTATTTCATTTCATGTGCTTTTGTCAACATATACCTTAAGTGATAAAATGATGGGCATTTAGTCTTTGCAGTTGTTATATCATGAAAAGTCAGATATTCTCCTAGAAAATAGTGGTATATGTCTATTCATTACTCAGTAAAGTTAATGAAATCTTACTGAAATAGAAAATTCAGATGTCAGTGCTATTGGGAGTCACGCTAAAATTATCTGAGTGGTCATACTGTAACTTTTGAATTTCTTCTCTATAATTTTAGCAATCATTTTCCTGTACAATTTCCCCATAGCTATGTGGATACTATTCTAGCATTAATTTAGTTTTTAAACTAACCTATAACCCAGCTGTAACTGCCTTATAGCCAAGCTCCATCTTACTAGTAAGTTTACTACAGTGTTAAAAAGTCTACAATGTTAGTCAATACATTTCATTTTTATTAGGGTGACCCACGGGGAAAATTTCCTCCCTCCTCTAGTAAGCCTCTAGTTATATACATATATACATATATATATACACACACACACACACACACACACACACATTTATACACATACATATACATATATCTTTTCCCAGGTATCTTATTTTACAATGTTTAAATTATAATGCATCTGCTAAAATTGAATATTTTCTTATAGCTTGATTGACCTCTGTGTTTGGATACAATGGTTTTGGATACACTAATGAGTACCTTCTCTATAAGTCTTTGTATCTAGGGAAAAAAGACCTGGCTATATAATCAGTCCCATTTAGACCCTAAATTCCAAATTAGCCCTCTGGAACTCTAACTTCTGCTTAGAGATTTTAAGATTTTATTTTGATAATTTTGGCTGACATTCTATATGAGTTTCACAAAACAAACGCAAGGATCCAAAACCCTTTTTTGGAGACCACCAAGCTAGAGTTTACTGACAACTTAGTTCCATTAGAAGTAAATAACTCTGTCTTAAGATTTGCAGTTTCTTTTGGAGCTTACAGTTCTCATATGTTTCTGGTTTATGTAACCACCCATATCATTAGAAATAGTGAAATACAAGGTTAAAATACCCAGAAGTGATGAGAATGTTGTCATAATAGAATCATATTTTTAGGCACTTGTCAAAATTCAAATGGCAAAGGCAGGATTTTAATATGGTAAACCTCACTGAGTGGTACTATGACTATCATAGCAAATCAGACTCCTTTGAACATGTTTACATTAACTTTTCATTGCTATCAAATTTTGTATTGCTATCTAAAATTCTGCTTAAACTTGGAAATATATTCTGGTCCAGATTTCACAGATTTGTCTACATAAATGGAAACAGTAGGTGGATAGAATGAGTAGTGAATTTATTTCTTTAATATTTTCTTTTATCCCCCTGTGGTTTAGCTTAGTAAGAAACCCATCAAATAATCACATATAAAGTTAGGTCTGACAAACATCTCTCCTCTTTCCCCACAGGAAGACTATTTGTGTTCTTACTAATGTGTCACTTTAATAATCATTAGGACAATAGAACTTCAGGCATTTTCCCTGATTTTGTTTGTTGTTTCTCTTTTGCAGGCAAATGTTACATTATTTGTGAAATATTTAGTAATAGCTACTGGAATAATCTTTTTCCTTTATGTATTAATAGATATTTAAGAGAAGACTTCCATTTCATACTCCAAAAAATGACTGTTTTTTTTTCTATTCTTTATTTAAGAATTTGCAACTTGATCAGAGACCCAAAATTATCTCATGAGAAAAGAAAAAGAAAAGAACTTTTATCTGAGGGATGCAAGAAGTTTCCATCATCAGGCCCAGAGAAACAATAAAACAAGATAGCAGTCATATCCAACTCCCTCCTTTAAGCCATGTATTCATTTCTTGAAATTGTTTGCTATTGCCACAAGTAGCTATAAATTAACCTAATAATGCTGCAGTACACACTATAACCTACACCCTATAGCTTAACAATGTATAGCCAATCACTAATCAATGTTATTTCAGTAAACTAACGGGAATTCCTGACAAACAACTTTGTATCAGCCCACTCTCTGTGCTCCTTTTTTGCTTTTAAAAGTCCACTCATAACTGCTGCTAATCAGAGCGTATATTCAGGGCAACTTGAATCTATGTTCCTGGCTGGCAATCCAAGCTTGGCCCAAATAAACTCTCTACTTATGTCTACATATATTAATTTTGCATCAGTTTCTTCCTTTTTGGTTAATTGACACCCAAATATTACACACTGACAAAAATTACTAATCCAATATAATTTTGGCTTTTGAATAGGAAAGGATATTTAGAATCACTTAATATAAACCTTTGAATTTTCCAATGAAGAAATTCACTCCCAGAGAGGTGAGATGATTTTACACGGCTTGCTTAAGGGTGACAGACATAATGAGATATGACAGAGGGAAACCAAGGTTAAAAAAAAAAAAAAGAAAAGAAAAAAAAACTTTCAACAAATTAAATTTAACAGAGTTTAATACAGCAAAGAACAATTTATGCACCGGTACCTCTTCCCCAACCCCCGAAACCAGAATATGTTCACAGCGACTCAGGTGCTGTTGCATGATTGGAGAGAACTTATGGACAGAAATAGGAAAGTGAAATACAGAAAACAGAAGTGAGATACAGAAACAGCCGAATTGGTTATAGCTTGGCATTTGCCTTATTTGAACACGGATTGAACAGTTGGCTGCCTGTGTGTGGTTGAAGTATAGCTTCTGTGATTGGCTGAGACTCACCTACTTGTTACAAGAGTAGATTACTGTCTGTTTACACATCCAGTTAGGTTGCAATTCACTATGTATGGAAAACCTTTAGGCCAAACTTAAAATATGTAAGAAGACAAGTTTGGGTTAAACTTAATTTAACACCTAAAATTCAGGTCTGAAGCCTCCACTCCAGTGTGTCTTCAACCTCACAATTTTAGGGGAATTAAATTTTTTCTCTTAAGTTTCAGGAACTTGGATCTATAAAACAGATTGATAATAAATAGATTAACAGGGGAAAAAAGGCATATAAATTTTATTACCTGCACACATGTGCATGGGAGTCATAAATAATATAAAAACTCAATGAAAGGCAAGAGAGTTGACACTTTTATACTATCTTGAGGTTACAGAAAGAGTAAGGGCTTGGACTGTGGCAGAACAGGTTATGGCGGCCAGACAGGTTATGGGAGGGAGAGAAGGGAAAGCCAGGCTAGCAAAGATGGTCTTACTGCGTAGATGAAACATTACAGGTAGCAGCCCTCAGAAAGAATAAATGGTAACCTGTGGTTAAAGTTTCTCTGTCAGATTTTTAAAGGCGTCAGACTCTCAGTTTATCTTTCCTAGATCTGGACAGGGGACCTGAGAGAACACCTGTTTGCATCTGTTTCTTACTCACTTTTACTTCACTTCTACAGATGCCAATGTCCACAAAAGGCAGCTTTGTAGGCTAGTCCTGTCTGTAACCTCTCTGAATAGCCATCTCAAAATATGTCAAAAAAGTGTATCTTGGGGTTAAATATTTTGGTTTGCTTCACCATGTCACTTTGGCATAATTGTATTAAATATGAATTATAGGTACTAGTTGATAGAGTAAAAGATGTAAAAGGATATTCAGTGACTCCTTTCTTCTTTCAACTCCATTGTAAAATTGAAGATGGAATATGTTGGAACAGTGTCATAAACTCCTCTTACCCTTGGCCTTACATTTTAAAGAATCTTAAAGTTGGAGAGTATCATTTTCTCTCATCTCAGTATTATCAGCACCTTGTACAGTTATCCCATTTCTTATCTCAATAGTAGAAATCATTTTTCTCTATGATTTGGCATATGAAAGATCAATGATAGAATTCACTGCCTTGCCTTTTAGATACAACTGGGCAATTTTACAGAAGCAAAATTGTCCCATTTTGAAAAAATACAATTGCATTCAATTTCCACTGAACCTTACCTTTTTAAAATGACTACTCAAGAGAATACCTAATTACAGTGAGAAAGATTCAGAAGATAATGTTTTTTACCAAGGATTCCAGAAATATTTTTAAAGCTGTTTATCTAAGTTCTCAGCATTCATCTGATTGCAAATTGCTGTTTTCCAATAAAGGTTAACCTGTTCGAACAGGAGCAGAGCATAATTATTATTCTTTCCACCCTGAGGACAAATGTGAAAGGAGCCTGGAGAGATTCTTGAAGGCTGTGTCCTGACACGTGCAACGCATGGACTAATGGGAGGTGAGGTTGCTGGCCCTTCCTAGGACAATGGGGAAACAGAGTGCATGTTGAGCTTCAGCTGATGGTTGCACTTGCCCATGTGGGACCTTGTTGTTTTAATCCCATCCCCTTTCTCCATTCCAATGGTACAGATGTTCTCCACTACTCTTTTTTTTTTTTAACTACTATAATTTTCAACCCTTTAAGACTGATTCTTAACTACGAAAGTCCTTCAGTATAAACAGAATTTTTCCTCACACAAAATTTAAAGAGGGAAATGATGTTTAAAGATAAAATACCAGAAAATAACTGTAACATTTATATAATTAAGATATAATTTTTAATACAAAAAATTCTTAAATGTTTGGATGGTATTACAGTTGCCATACTACTAGAAAAAATAGAGCTACTTTTTGTTTTTCCATTTTTCAATGATTTAGACCTATAATATATGCTAACCTGAAATTAGGGATTATAGACAAACATGAGCACGTCATGTATACCTAACCATTTATGTTTAACTATTAAACATCATATTTCATACTTTTACAGTTTATGGGAAAAAATTTTCTCCCCTTGAAGAAGTCACCTACTTACTCTTATTTATTCTTACTCCACTCATTCTGTAACATTTATATTCACAAAAGCCAGGCATTTTGTCAGACATTGTGTGAAAAATAACAATTTCATATTTCTAGGCTTGACTTTTGCCTGAGCTCCGATTTAAATTTTTCTTTTTTTTTTGAGACAGAGGCTCACTCTGTTTTCCGGGCTAGAGTGCCTTGGCATCCCCCTAGCTCACAGCAACCTCAAACTCCTGGGGTCAAGCGATCCTCCTGCCTCAGCCTCCCGAGTACCTGGGACTACAGGCATGCGCCACCATGCCTGGCTAATTTTTATATGTGTTTTTAGTTGGCCAATTAATTTCTTTCTATTTTTAGTAGAGATGTGGGTCTCGCTCTTGCTCAGGCTGGTTTCAAACTACTGACCTTGAGCGATCCACCTGCCTCGGCCTCCCAGAGTGCTAGGATTACAGGCGTGAGCCACCTCCCCGGACCCGATTTAAAATTTTTAAGACATTTTGTTCTTAATACTCTACTATCCTCTTTCTGCATTCCTGATGTTTGTAATTATATTGCCCTTAACGACTAATCACTTTGCCTTAACTCTGAGTCATCTGTAATTTCTGGCTTCCTTTCTTCTACCATAGTCATGCAGCAAAAAAGTACCATCATTTCCCCTTCTAAATAGTTTTGTCCCCATTGCTAGGACCACATTTAGACTTCATTCCTAGATTTCCTCATTGGCCTCCTTTTGTCTGCTCTCACTTTCTTTGGTCCGCCTTATACACTGGAGGTAAATGAGTATTCCTCAGGGATCCTTGAATCACATCTCACACAGACTTAATAATTTCATAATATCTACAATTTTTCTTGCAATACCTACAATTTTTTCTTTCCTTGCATTAAAAAACTTTAATAGGTTCACATAAACTCCCAAGTTAAAAAAAATCTTTAGATTGACATCCAATGTCCTCCCTATTTTGGCTCCAATCCTATCTCACCAGGTGTAACTTAGTTACTCCCCTAGACAAACCTTTGGCTCCACCTATATAATCAACTCTAATCTTGTCAGCAACATTCTTGATTCTGGTCTGGTGCTGCACTATTCCTTCTTTTTTTGGAAAGTTTTCAACCCTCTTTTTCAACTACTTAAATTTGATTTACGTTGTAGGGTCTATTTCAAGGCCTATGAGAATTACATAGTTATTAAAAGGGTAATTTCTGGATTCAGATTATTTGGGTTCAAATTCAAACTCCAGTCAGAAGAATCTAAAAGTGAATTGACAAACAACTCACAAATCTCTGTGGCTTTAAACAATAAAGTGTTGTTCTCTCTCATGCTGTATGTCCATAGTAGATTCCCCGCAGAGTCTGATCTGTTTCTTTTGTTCTCAGTGACACTCATACTAATGGAGTTTCCACACTTTGGAATGTGGCAGAGGAAACGGAACACAGAGAATCAGGAACTTGCTTTTAAAATGCTCCATCCTTACTATGATCATTCCTAACTTCAGAAAGTGCAGAGAAATAAATCCTACCTTTGGTGTGGACCATAGAAAACAGAAAATTTTGAATATAATACTGTGAATATAATACTCCCTAAACAGTTATACCTCCTCTTTACCATGGGTGTAATGGTAACTGTTTTGAAGGGTTGTTTTGAAGTTTAAATGTAATGATATATCATGCAAATTACTTTGTAAAAGTTTGGCACCATGTATGTGCTAAATAAATGTTGGCTATATTTCGTTCCAGTGACTTCTTCTACCTGGGGTTCACTGGTTCACCCCATTATTCCTAATTAGCTGCCGTGCCTGAGCTCCTGGAGGGTGGAAACACCTTCAGTATACTTTGTGTACTGCCATCCACTGAAGGCACTCAGGTGGGGGAGGAGAAAACCCCCTTACCTTTCACTGATCTTTGAGAGCCTTTCTGGGTTTGATCCATGCTGCTATCTTCTCCTATCTTCTTCTTTCTCAGATTTGCAGTTTTTATCTGTGGGGCCCCCAAACATCTCTGTTGCCTCACTCTGTGATCCACACCTGAACTGTGACTCTTCTCCACTCTCCTCAGTCCAATATTATACCTTCTAGCCAAGACAGTCTGATAAGTAATGTCTCTGGTTGGTCATCTTGCCCCTCTTCCCTGTATTTTTTCCTTTATTTAATTTAATTCTGCTGTGATCTTTATTATTTATTTCCTTCTGCTAATTTTGGGTTTGGGTTGTTCTTGCTTTTTAGTTCCTTGAGGCACTGTGTTAGATTGTTTATTTAAAATCTTTCTGCTATTTTGGGTAGACACTTATTGCTATAAAATTCCCTGTTAGTACTTCTTTTGCTATATCACCTAGGTATTGGTACACTGGGTTTCAGTTTTCATTGGTTTCAAAATTTTTTTTTTATTTCTTCCTTAATATTCTCCTTGACTCAGTGGTCATTCAGAAGCATTTTGTTTAATTTCCATGTATCTGTAAAGTTTCTAAAGTTCCTCTTGTTGTTGATTTCTAGTTTTATTCCATTGGCCTATACTGGAGAATGTTCCATGTGCTAAGAATAACATATATTCTGTAGTTTTGGGGTAGAATGTTCTGTAAATGTCTGTTAGGTTCATTTGTTATAGAGTCCAGTGATTTTTTGTTGTTGTTGTTGTTGTTGTTGATCTTCTGCCTCAATGGTCTGTCCATTTCTCTCAGTGAAGTGTTGAAATCCCTGGCTATTGTGATGTTGCTATTTATTACTTTGCTTAGATCTAGAAGAATTTGTTTTATGAATGTGGAAGCTCCTGTGTTAGGTGCATACATATTTAGGATTATTATATCATCTTGTTGAATTGCTCCCTTTATCATGATACAAAAACTACTTTTGTCGTTTTTTATACCATTATCTATTTAAAGTCTATTTTATCTGACATGTTTTTGGCTTACATTTGCATGGGATAGTTTTTCCATCCTTTTATCTTGAGTCTATGAGAACCACTGTGAGTTAAATGGGTTTCCTGGAGATAGCATATATTTGGTTGGGCTTATTTATTTATTTATTTATTTATTTTTGTCCATTCAGCCAATTTATATCTTTTAAGTGGAGCATTAAGACCATTTACTTTCAATGTTATTATTGATGTGTGAAATATTGTTCTGTTTGTTCATGTTCATTATTACCTAGTTGTTTTCTTTTACCTTTGTGTTACTGCTCTATAAGATCTGTGAGTTTTATCTTTTGGGTGATTTTGCACTGGTAGGTATAGATTGTTCTGCTTCATATATAGAGAACTTTTGAGCATTTCCTGTAGGGCAGATCTAGGGCAGACAAATGCTCTTAGTGTTTGCTTGTCGGGAAAAGACTTTACTTCTCCTTCATATATAAAAGTTAATTTTGTAGGTTACAAAATTTTTGGCTGGCAGTTATTCTGTTTCAGAAGACTAAAAGTGGAACCTCAGTATCGTTTGGCTTATATAGTTTTTGATGAGAAGTTTGCTGTTAGTCTGGTGGGTTTTCGTTTGTAAGTCTCTTATCACTTTCATCTCACTGCTTATAGAATTTTCTCCTTCACTTTGACTTTGGCATGACTGATGACTTTGTGCCTTGATGATTTGCCATGAATCTTCCAGGTGTTCACTGACCTTGTATTTGGATGTCTAAATCTCTAGTGATACCAGGAAAGTTTTCCTTAATTGTTCCCTCAAATAGTTTCATGCTCTTTGTTTTTTCTTCTTCTCCCTCTGTGATACCTATTGTTCTTACATTAGCTTGCTTTGCATAATCTCATATTTCTAAGAAAGATTGTTCATTCTTCTTAATTCTTTGTTTCTACACTTTTGACTGGCTGGGTTAATTTGAAAGCCTTGTCTTCAAGCTCTTAGAGTCTTTCTTCTACTTGGTTTAGTCCATTGTTAATACTTTCTAGTGTATTTTGAAATTAGCTAAATGCCTCTTTCATTTATGTAAGTTCTATTATATCTTTTTTTTTATGTTATCTATGTCTTTAGTGAATTTTTCATTGGTGTCCTAAAATATTTTTTTAGTTTGTGTTGGTTTTCAACTTTCTCACCAATCCCATTGATCTTACTTGCCATACACATTTTGACACCATATCTGACATTTCAACAATTTCTTTTTGGCTGCAGTCTATTTTTGGCGAACTACTGTGATCTTTTGTGCATGTCAAAACAGCCTTTTTTTTTTTTTTTTTTTTTTTTTTCATGCTGCCAGAGTTCTTACTCTGATTCCTTCTCATCTGAAACGTTCTTTCCTCGGCTCAAGACAGATAGCCTTGCAGTGCAACTATTCTTCTCTGCTAGGAGCTCTTTTGCTCAGTGAAGAGAGGGTGAGGTCCCTAAATGAAATACTTGAGTCCTACTCCAAAAGGCTGATCAGGCAGGAGAGGGTGGATGCATTGGGAACCTTCGACAATGCTGCTCTCCTGCATTTCCTCATTCACCTGTGGTTGTCATGGGTGGTTGACACACTGCAGCTTGAGCAATCACCCTGTCCAGGGTGCATGGTGGCTTGAGTTTTTACCCAGCCCAGGTCCCCTCGAGGTGGTGGGGGCATGCAGCATACACCCACAGGACATGCAAGAGAGCCCAGCCTCCCTGTTCCATCCCTAGTCTGGCTGGGGTGATGGGAATTCAGCAGCAATGGATTTGACCCCAGGGTAAATGCAGCACTCTGGGACTGTGACCTCAAAATGGCTCCAACCACAGCACCCAGAGTTCATAAGCCAGTGGTACCCTGCTGTGCTTTCTCTCCTAAGAAATGCTGCTGTCCATCTCCAATCAGCCCGTGTCAGTCCTTCTGTGGTGGAGGGGCTCTCCTGCTGCTCAGATTGCAATGTCCATGGAGCAAGTGCAGACTCCCAGGATTCTCTCCTCTTTTCCTTCCCCATGTGTGGTCATCTTCCCCATTTACCTCTGATCCTGCCAACAAGTCTGTCCGGCTTCCCTTTCCTTCACTTTATGGGGCCTCCTGTTGCCTCTCTGTTGATTCTCAATGCTCTCTCTTAGACCATCGATGTGAAGGTGAATATCCATTTGCCACTTTCAAGGCTCTAGTTGAGAGTGGCTTGTGCAGGCTGCTTCTAGTCTGAGATCTGGACTCCCTTGTCTGTTTCTTTTTATGATCTCTATCTCTTTATTAAATTTCTCATTCATATTTGGAATTGCTTTTCCTTATTTATTTGTATTGTTTTTCAGAACTCTCTTGTATCTCATTGAGCTTCTTTAAGTATCAACATGTTGAATTCTTTTTCTAGGATTTCATAAATTTCTTTTTGATTGTGATCTGTTACAGGATAATTACTGTATTCCTTTGGAGGTATCATATTTCCTTCCTTTTTCATGTTTCCTATGTCCTTACATGGACACATCTGGTGTAACAGTCACTTATTCTAATTTTTTGAATTTGCTTTCTTAGTGGAGGACTTTTTCCTGAAGATATATCTATGGTGTTGGTTGGGCAGGGCACTTTGGTTTTAATTCTGGGTGTGTGTAGTAGTGTAGTCTCTGTATGATTTCTTTGGTTGTAAACAGCACCAGTGGTATCTATTTTTTCCTTGGTGGCTTAGGGTGTGGTTGTTAGTGGAGGCTGTAGTTAAGTTTTGCTAGTGACTATGATGCCAGGTGAGTCAGCCTTAAGACCCACTGGTGGCAGCAGTGGGCTGAAAGTCTTTGGGCCTCAGGGCAATGTATGCTGGTATGTGTTAGCAGGTCCAGGCAGCCCAATTCTTAGGCATCCAGGAGGCTTGCTCAGGTGCCAGGAATGACAGTGGTAGATGAGCAGGTTTTCAAGCTGTTGGGCAATGGGCATGGCATGGACAATGCCAATAGCAGGGGTGAGAAAACATTCTGGGACCCAAGCAGTCTGCACCATTCTTGGTGGTGACTGAGGTGAGTTTGGTGTCTGGTCCCCAGACTCACAGGTGGCATGTGCAGGAGAATGCCAGATGTGGTGGTAGTGGCAAGTCGAGTGGCCCTAACTTTAGAACTCAAGAGAAGTGCTCAGACACTACCAGTGATAGGCTGGGTTGGGCAATCCCTAGGCCCCCGGATGGTGTGCTTGGGTCATAGAGGGGTAATGGAGCCAGGCTGGACAGAGCTGTCCTTTGGCCCCCCTGGTGGTGCATGTAGGTGCTGACTGTGGTAGTCAGGGGTGGGAGTGATCACCAGCCTGCCAGCAGAATGCTCAGGTAGGGGCAGCAGAAACTGTGCTGTGGCCCTGCTACTGGGGAAGGCAGAATTGCTTTCCTAGGAGCAGCCATAGACAGACAGTTGAGGGGCATGGGCTTTGCTCATGCCTCAGCCATCTAGCAGCCCACAGTATCAGCAGTTGCAGATGATGAAATGTATCCTTGGCATGTATGAAAATGCATGGCTGCCCATCTGCTGGGGAGAATGGAATCACAGCCTGTGGCTTAGCCTTGGCCCTGGCAGAAGGGCAGGACACAGCCTGGTGGGGTGAGGGTTGTGCTCTGAAAATGGCATTATGCTGCAGCTGCTTAGGATTTAAGGGTTTGTGTGACCCAGAGCTCTCTCTCTGGAGCAATACCTTCACACAGTCTCCAGGCAGCTCTCTCTGTTAGTCTCCAGGCCTGTGAGGGTCAAGGGGCCCTTCTCTGGCTAGAATTGTAGGAGTACACAGAGGAAATGTAGACCACCGGGCGTCTCTCACTTATGTTTTCCCTGCATTAGGGAGGTGCTCCACACTCCCTGCCAATCCCAGCTGAAAAGGCTGCCTTGTTTTCCTCTCCGTCCTTGTTTTTGATGCTTCCATCACGTTTCTATTGAATTCCATTGTTCTGTCTTAGATGATCTATGATAACTGTGATTACCTACTCACTATTTAGGCTCCTCTCTGTGGAAGTGGTGAACACCAAACACATCTAATCACCCATCTTGAAGCCCCTTCACATTTTTATTTTTGAGGGGGTGAAGATTCAGATACCTAATAAAGATTATTTTAGCTTATACCTTATAATTATTTTAATTATGCTATCTTTTGAATCATTAACATTTTCTGAATAAAAGTAAATAGTATAAGCAGATGCTAATAATTTCACATCTGAAGTGAATATTTAAGTCTCAAATTGGAGAAAACATTTTGAAAATTTAAATCTATGCATTAAAATGTATTAGTTTAAACTTACTGTTATTATTTGGTGAAAATTTATATTGACTCAAGTAGAAATATGAAGAAATATGTGGGTCGCAATGATTACAGATTACAGATTAGTTGTTATCATCAATAGCTGGGGATAAAGTGAGATGTTTATTGTACCATAGAAAGAGAAATGCTAGGAAATTGAGAAGTGAAACTCTACAGGAAGTAAGTCATGTCCTATTACTCAAAATAAAGGTATATTCAGTTGGGGAGGTATAAAGAAGTCAGAACCTGAGGAGAAAAAAAAATGGCATTTAACCAAGATAATAACACACAAATTGAATTCCAGGGAGAGTCAAATTGGCTTAGCTTCAGACACACGACAAACCCTTGGCTAACACTAAATATAACTAGGATGAATAAGTTTGGATAATGGATGGATAATAGATAATGGATAGATAAAAAAATAAAAAAGATGCAGACTACAATTCTAAATACAATAATACATTAAGCCATTAACTTTGAGAACTCAGAAAATAGATGATTGATCAGGTGCTGTATTCTTAATTTTTTGGAAAAAATGCTTAAAGATCAATACTGATGCACTCATTTATAAAATAAGAACATTGTCCATTTTCAAATAAAAACATATACCTTTTAATTAAAAAAACAGCAAACTTCACCTCTCCTTCTGAGTTTTAATATTTTTGTCCATGAAATAGGAAATTGGTCTACACAATCTCCAACTCATAATTCTGTAGGTCTGTAAAGATAATGACTCACCACAATATGATTTCAGAATGCTTAGAAACTAAAGCTCACCCTTTGATAGTTGGCTTGTGATCCAGAGAGCTTGGGCTTAGGTAAATAGGCCATGGTATGAAATGTCCTCTCTGAAATTAGGAGTAAATCCCTGAATTCTACTCTGGGTCCTTATCAACTGAATAGCCTGCCACGGTTCATAAAAGCAAAAATGTGGACTTTCTGGAGGAAGTACAGTTGGCTATCTTGAGATTAGTGAATATAAACACAACTATTGATGTTATCTGGTTATCGTTGACATTTTTTCCTCTTGCTAGAGATCCCTGTTTCTTACTTTAGAGTGGAAATAAAAACATAAATCTGATGGATGTATGCAAAATTAAAATATAGATATTAACAACAGAGATAGTTTCTTACTATATTTTTCAGCAGATATTTAATAATTAAGGACTTTTTGGTGTGAATATTCCCTCATGTACATTTGCATGATGGCCAGTCCTATAGGTGAAAATACAATAGACAATATAATGCATAATAATTATGGATTAGAATATATGTATTAGCAGAGGATGTTTTTGTTTCTTTTATTCATTCTTATAAGGAAGTTAACATTCCAGATAAACTATTTTACAAAGAAAAGAAACTGTGATTTTTTAAAAAAAATAATAGAAATACATTTTTTACCAAACTTTTAAGTAATATTTTATTGGCAATATTTGGAAGCATTTTTACCAGAAGAAGTATAATACTAATTTCTTTCATCCATATAGTATGAAGTTTTATAGTTTTTCAAAAGTATAGTATGGACTGCAGGGAGGAAAGGAGTGAAGGTAGAGGAAGAAGAAAAGTGAGAGGTTGAGTAGAAAGAGTGAAAAAATGAAAGAAGAACATACAATTTTAAAGTTGATGACGAAATTATTTAAGTCTATTCTTTCCATTCAATTTGAAGCAAAGGGAAAGCATTTTTAAATAAACAAATTTACACTGGGTGACAAAAGGATGTAGAATGTGTTAAACCCAATAATTGATGATTAAATGCTATCATATCAGCATAGAGATGTTTTACTCAATTAGTCATTAACATTTATTACTGGGTGACTGTTCAATGCTGTGTTAGTTAATTTGTTCTAAATATGCATCATACCAAATATGGTTCTATTTTCTTTTATTTGTTTAATATTTTTTATTATTATACAGGTACCATAACCACCTGTCGTAACTGAGAAAATAGAGAAAGGAAATAAATTACAATAAATTACTGTATTACCCTTTAATACTACATTAGTACTTCCTTCTGACTTGTCCTCAGCATGTATACATAACACATAATTTAGCATGTGAATTTTTTTGGAATGCTATTTTCTTACTTAACACTATAAAAAAGCATTTTGATGTCATAAGAATAGAAGAATACCCATAATATTTAGTGGTAATATAATATTTTTTCATGTATTAGATCTGTTTAAATTTATTTAACCACCTTCAATCTTGAACTTTAAAGCTAATTTCCATTTTTGTCATATGAGAATTAATATTGTAATAAATATTACAACATTATAGTTTTTTCCCCAATATCTCTTTAAGATAGGGCTAACACTTTGGGGATCACTTGGTGAAGATTATAAATATTTTTGCATTTCTTCTTTTACATTAGCCAATTGCTTTCTATAAGAGCTAATTACACTCTCACTAACAACATAGAATTTTTGTTTCCTTTAACAATTTAATTAATGAAAAAATTGATACTTCATAGTCATTTAATTAATATTGCTTTAATTAGCACATTTCTTAGGAACAATTTGCTCCCTATATTTTTTACTATTTGTTACTAATTGTTTTTTCTGTTTTGTGAATCTTTATGATATTTCTTCATTCATCTAAGGCATCCTTTTGCTAATTTGGGGACACTTAAAGATCCATTTTAATTTGTTCTGAATAAAGAAAGCTACACACAACAGGAACATGAGACAGGCAGGAGAGTGTGCATATGTTGTCATATTTAACTTCAAAGGAGATAGATTCATGAGTGGATTGTTAAAATCTGGTATATGTTCACAGGAAGATATTTAAAAGCAAGCACTAGGAATACAGTCAGGTAAGTTAGAAGAAATCCAATGAAATGAGGAAAAGTTTGAATTTGATTCCAGAAGCAGTGGGAAATCATTATAGACACTACTATAGGACAGTAGCATGATGCAAAAACATGCGTCAGGGCGTTGGGCATAAATATGAGTTAGGATTTAAAATTCAGGGACAGAAGCACAATAAGAAGCTATTCTGTTAATCTAGTTATATATGCTTCTAGTGATAGCATATGCCTGCCAACTGGAGATACCTAGAGCACCACAGTGAACTTGCATAGGGGGCCTCCCCAGGACATTTTAAATGTTAAGGGAACCACAGAGACCTCTGTTAAGAAACATGGCAATCTTCTACTCAGATCGTTTAGATCCATTTTGTTAACGAACAAATCTGTTAGGTTTTTAGTCTAATAGGCTAAAACCAAAAACTATCGGGATTTTGGTTCACGGCTATATTCAGGAATTTCTGGCATATTCATCAAAGAATGGATTTTTACTCCTCAATCTGCAGCTTTGTGTAGTTTTATATTCTCTTCAGTATCTTCATTGTTTTGTCCATGCAGATCACTACACAAGGTTTTTTTTTGATGTTGCATTGGTTAATAAAAACCTCATCAAACATTTTCTAATTTTTTTTTGGTATTTTTGAAAGCAAAGTCTATGGAAAAGACATTTCCCCAAATGAAGCACACATTCCTTTTGCTCTTAACAAATTTTACTTTCCCATATTCAGATCTCTTTTGCATCTTGCTAAGACCAGTTCCAGCATTATTATTATTACTTGCATATTTTAGCTTTTTCCATTAGCTTTCAATTTTCTATTTTAATATGCAGATTAAATATTTGTATCTGATCCATTTGATTCCTGGATCAACTCTCAAGCACATGCTATGTTAATAATGAAAGTGGGATGAATAGAAATAATCAATTTGTTTCAATTTTTAAATATCGTTAGCATGCAATCATGGTAGTATTTTCTTAACTTTTAAAAATAACTTACACATATGTTAATACATCCAGTTTCTCATTATTAATCTTATTAGTTTTCTTTATTTATTAATTTTAATTATGTTTGCTAAGCTTTTCAAGAACATTAGATTGTTGGGATACCTTCCAATAAGTAATCAAGTTTTAAATTTATCAGTTTTTTTGTTTTATCCATTTTCTGAGTTATTAATTTCATATTTACTCTATACTCTTTGACATGGAAATCATTTTCCGATGTGATAGGAAACAGTTTTCTTAATTGTTTCTAGGTCCTCAACATATCCTTTTCAGTGCTACTTTCTTTTTCTGAGACTATGGAATGAGGTAACGTTTACCTTTCCTGCACAATTTTCCTATTTGTCTGTAGTGATTACAATAATTTTCTTTGTTCATTTGCAAATATCATTTGTTAAATGCTTAATGCAATTATTTTTAAATATTATCAGTTTGAACAGTTTAAATATTTAAGTTCTTAAAGTTACTTTTCAGTAGCTTTTTGGATATCATGTTTTTATGTAAGGTAGTTTCATTTCTGTTTTCTCTAAATAGGGTGAGACTGAGTGTGGATTTTATTTCATATCCAACAGTAATTTATACTTAATAATTTATTTTAAAGTATGTACAGATTTAAAAATGACTAACTTTGTTATTGAAATATCTAGCTTTTGAGTATAATTTTTTTCATTCCTTGAGTGTTTTATAATGTTGTACAATTATTATTAGTATTAAATTACTTGTATATCTTTATAACTTTTTACATGAACTATTTCTAAGTTAATACTCTGGTAAAATGAGTCATAGCTATTATATTTTTATTGTAAACCATACTTATTATTATATAAATCTTGTGTTTAATGAAAAAGTAATGAAAGTAAATTTGATAAATAGATGTTTGTTCATAATTGAGAATTATATCTTTACAGAATATTTTCTGTATTAATTACTGACATACCTTGGAAATGTGAGTTCAGTTCCAGATCATCACAATAAAGCAACTATCACAATAAAGTGAGTCCTAAATATTTTTGGTTTCCCAGTGCATATAAAACTTACGTTTATACTATACTGTGATCTATTAAGTATGCAATAACATTATGTCTAAAAATACAATGTATGTACCTTAATTAAAAATGCTTTGTTGCTAAGAAATGCTAATCATTATCTAAGAATTCAGCAAGTTATAATCTTTTTTGCTGATGGAGGGTTTTGTCTGGATGTTGAGGGCTTTGCTCTGGCGTAGGCTTTGGCTTAACACAATGTTGTGGGTGGTTTGATCTTCTATCCAGACCAATAAAACTTTCTCCATATCACCAAGAAGGCTGTTTGGCTTTCTTATCTTTCCTGTCCTCACTGGAGTAGCACTTTCAATTTCCTTCAAGAACTTTTCCTTTGAATTCACAGCTTGATTAACTGTTTGGCAAAAGGAGCCTAGCTTTTGGCCCATCTCAGCTTTTGGCATATCCTCCTCACTAACCATTTAGTCGAAAGCTAATCATTTTTAGTTTTTGATTAAAAGTGAGAACCTTGCAAATCTTCCTTTCATTTGAACACTTAGAGGCTATTGTAGAATAATTAATTGGCCTAATATCAATATCATCGTGTCTCAGGGAATACAGAGACTCAACAGGAAGGAGAAAGACGGGAAAACGGCCAGTGTGTGAAGTAGTCAAAATACACGTGACATATTTTGATTATGCGGCCGAAATTCATGGCACCCACAAACAATTACAATAGTAACACCGAAGACCACTAATTACAGATCACATGACAGATATAATAATAATTAAAAGTTTGAAATATTGCAAGAACTACCAAAATGTGACACAGAGACATGAGGTGAGCACATACCATTGGAAAAATGGTGCCAGTAGACTTGCTCTCTACAGGTTGCCTCGAACCTTCAATTTGTAAAATAATAGAACATCTTTGAAGGGCAATAAAGCAAAGCACAATAAAATGAGGTATGCCTGTATCTATAAAATCTAAAAAAAAAAATTACCATTGATTTCAAGGTCAATGGGAAACTGTCTAAATTAATCTCCATAAATAAAGTTAGGGAACTGAAGATGGATAGCCACTTGCTTAGAACGCAGGATAGATTTCAAAAACTTATTCCTTGTTCAATATGATGTTCAAATATGAACCATTATTTCCTTTCTTTCTATTATTCATGTGACTATATACGCTTAGTCTCTTAATATGATTGTCTAAAAGATTTTTCAATAGTTTCTTCTTAGAGCTTCTCACCTCTCTCAAGAAGAGACACCTTCTTATCCTGTCAGGGAAAACACCATCAGCAGCAGAAACGTCAAGAGTAACAACAAAACAAAACAACGAAAACCAATAGTTTTATTTTACACTCTTACGTCAACATATTTTTTCCTACATTTCTACCACATATAGAACTCAAATGGAAATTAAGTTGAAGTATTCGTTCTTTCATTTGAACACTGACATCAATTATTCAGTTGTACTCCCACTCCTAAACTGTTCTGTAATTCTGCAATGGTCCTCTTTTATTCATCTATGCTCAGTCAAGGTCCCCTTCACCGGTACCACTCTTAGACCACACAAGAGTCACTGTGTCTTCATCCTTTTTATCTCCCTATTAGCATCTATATAGCCTAGAATGTATGGCATAGATGTCATCGAACACCTCTCTTTGGCTTCAGCTTAGCATGAGAACTGCCTAGCCAGACCCCATCTCTCTGCTAAGACACATTAATAACCTAAGGCCAGGCCAACAGATTTGCTAAGGAGGTCACTGCGACTCTTTGTTTAAACAAGAGTCCTAATTATACTTCACAAAGGAAAACTAACAGATAATATATCATTATAATATCTCTGTAACCTCATTTGATCCTCACAGTGTCTCTGTGCTATGGATCCTTTAGTTATCCTCATTGTACAGAAAAGAAAAAAATAGATACAACATTTTATAGAAATTCGCCCAAGCCATCCACGTTGTATGTGGCATAACTAGGATTTCCATTCAGGAAATGTGGCTCCCTGGCAACAATTCCTAATGTGGCCTCCAGAAATAAGACTCAGAAAAGTAGAAACATAGATCTCTCTTTCTTTCTTTAGCTGGGGCATAAACTAGCAGGACAAAGGTAAAAAAAGACTACAGATCACGATAAGGGAGTACAAAATATTACTTGTTCTAGAACTGAGGTTTAACTTATTTCAGTTTCCAAGAATTATTCAGTCTTTTTTTCAATAGTGTACTTGCCAACTATGTAATTAAGAGTTTGATTTGAGAAAAAAAAAATATGACTTAGCCTCAAGGCTTATTCCTTTAAAAAAGGGAACCAGAAGTAACCGTAATTGTGCATTTTTCAGACACCTCTTTCAGCATTCTGATTGCCTTATAGCTATTTACTCTTGGGTTTGCCTTTTTAAAACTTCACATATAAAAAAGGTTTGTGAAAATAACTGAAATATCACATAGAAGCTTCCTACCTTTGCCACAATATTTTTCCTACATTTATTCTTGTTATATAAATAATTTCTCTTATAAAAGTTAACTTTTAATCAAAATTCTTTGGTGGTATTTTATCAAAGATATATATTGCATAATGTTACAAATATTGTTCTTGTGATTTCTGGGTGAAGAAGTTATAAAGTTAACAAAATTTTTATTTAAATCATAAAAATGTAATTCCTGAGAGGGAGTTGCATCTTTAAGAAAGTCTTTATGAAATAAAGTCTTTATGAAATAACGCACATTTTGTGTATCTGCTTCTGATGCAGAATTGCAGAAGTGTCACTGTCACAAGAGATAAATTAAAATGTCTTTTAACCGGGCCCCTATGACTTCCAGATTCTCTGAAATCTAGTGCTTATTTGAACACATAAAATTACTTTGGCAGATAGTTGCCTCACTCTTGTTCCTAGAAATATAGGTCAAGTATTTAATCATCAAACATCCACAGGTATTTAACAGGTTTATATTTTTTATGATAATAGAAAGCCCCATGTTTGTTTTGTAACAGTAAATTATATTATTTCTACTTCAAGTCATTGTGAAATGTTATCACATTCAGAATATTTGAACTCTCGTTTGGGTGGGGACCCTTCTGTCTGAACATCCACATTAATTTAATAAGTTTAGATTTTAAGCCAAATTCAAAACATGAATATGTTATTAATGATTATATGAGCATGCACCAATATGATAGCTTCTATTTTGACTATGAAGAAGCCTGGAATTCTTTTTCCATGTTTATTTTAACCTTTTATTTATCGAAAATCAATTTGTACTGGATAAGCTCTCATTAATATTGATTTCTCATTTTCTGCTAAATCTATTCTATTCACATGCCTTTTGGTTAAAACTTTGCTGACATAATAAAATGCATTCTTTTTAATTACAGAACAAATAATGTTTCTCTTTTTAATGACTTGACAAATGCTTTGAATTATGATATAAAATCTTGCCAGAAAATTTCCACGATAAGTTTATTTTTTCTAATTTTCAAGAGTTTGTTTTGAAATGATTATACAGCACATATTTTGAAAACGGCAATTTTTAAAAATATTCTGTTGTGTCACCAACATTCCTTCTAATATATAAATATACATCCCTAGCTATACTCTCTGATTTCATTCTCTCTTACTCCCCTCTTTGCTGCTTGCCCTCAGCCCTGCAATGGCCTGTCCTTCTGGGAGGTACTTAAACATGCAAAGTAAGGTGACCTTCCTACCCAGAAGAAACCTTCTTTCTTCTGCTATTTGGGTAGCACCTTCTCTCAGTCTCTTCTGGTCATTGTTTAAAGGTCACCACATCAGTGAAACATTCCCTGGCAGTCCTAACATAACACATGCCCATGCAGTCCCTCTAACCTCTTACCTTATGCTGTTCTACCTTCACAGTTTGTATCATTTCCTCCGACACAGTGTTTTTCTCCCACAACTAAAAGACAATTTCCACTGAAGGAGAACATTACTTACTGACTTTCTTCTTTCCATTACTGTGTTTCCATGCCTAAGAAAAATGCCTGGAATAAAGTAGGCTCTTAATGAATATTTGTTGAATGAATGAATAAATGAGGTAATGATCAACTTTCTGTGTCTTAAAAACATTAGATAGAAGGGATAACTTTTGCATTTACGTAATATCTCAGCCATAGCCTGGTACAATCACCCACGCACGCCCCCCACACACAGAGATGCACATTGACTACTTGCTGTGCTGTGGAAGCTCATAGGCACACTATAGTACTTAATAGTGGAGAAAATAATGTGCTGGAAAGGGCTTGGCATGAGTGTGCCATGATGAATAGTGAGAAGGTGGAAATTCTGAAGTTGGTAGGGGTTCACCGGAGCTGTCTATGATGTCAGTGTATTAGAAAAGCAGCAGCATGCACTTGGTATGAAAATAATGAGTGAGGTCCCTGGGGGATAAGGATGCCTACAGAAGTGACCTGGCCTAAATCACCATGAAGATATTTTGCTCAATAGGGTACATCTAATATGAATTAGATGTAAAATGGAAAGCTTTAAGCTGGAGTAGAGCAGACGTGGAAATATCTGAAAGTAAGTTGTTCTTGCCATAAAAAAATGTTCTAATTGTAAATGAATAGACATCTATGGGAACTGTTCATAGTCCCTCAGGGGGAGAGGCAGTGATATGACAGAGCAATGTTTGCAGGAAGTGATGGGAGAAAAATAAAGGCACTGAGCCCTCTGGATTGAACTAATTCCATAAACTCTGACATATATGTTACATATTTAAGACCAATAAATATTTGAGTTTTAAATTGTTTTTAGACAGGCAAGTGAGAACAAATATTATAGATACAAGTAAGATCCATGTATACATAAACATAAACACATTGGCTCTTGAAAAAGAAAAATCTGATCCTTAAAAGAATATTTTTAGATCCATGCACACCACTAAATTAACTATTTTAAGTGATTTATATAAAACAACAGTTGGAATCAGCTGTCACTGTCATGAATAAGAATGAAATTGTATTTGACAGCTAAAGTTTCAACTGCAAAGTGATCTTGGGTGATTATTATAATTAAAAGAAAGGTAACAATATATTGACTTCACTAATACATTGTTCAAATGAATCACTTCCATATTGATGTGACTTATGCCATGGAGTCATTGAAATTAGAACATTTAGTTTTTGATAGAGATAGATGGGAGACTTTTTTAGCAGTGAAATGGTTATCACTTTAAGGGAAATTTTCAGTTTTAAAACATGGAAATAATAAAGCTGTAGATATGGGCACTCTACAATTACTTTTTTTAAAATATGATAATTTTTTATTTCTTAGACCAGCAGCCCCCAACCTGTTTGGCACCAGGGACCAGTTTCATGGAAGATAATTTTTCCAGGAACTGTGGGGGTGGGGGGAGAGGGTGGGCAGAGTTCAGGTGCTAATGCCAGTGATGGGGAGTGGCTTTAAAGACAGATAAAGCTACAATCGCTCGCCTGACACTCAATGCCTGAGGGTTTGGGACCCATAAGCTTAGAGTATGTATAAACTAAGACGTCAATATCAAACATATAAGTATTTATAGATCCTTACCTAATCATAACAAATCATAATTTGGTATAAAGTGACATGATTATTTACTATCATATCGTAGTATCTTACTTAAAAATATACTCCTGTCATTGTAAATACATAAAGTAATATAGATAAGAATTTTACTGAACTTTAGTTATAAAGTTGGTTGTTTCCTCCTACAATATGTTAGTATGTGTTGAAATACATTTGATAAATTTAATCATCAGAAAATTATCCCTGTGACTATGTATCATTACCTATATTTTAAACTTTTTTATCCATTTTATAATGATTTCTTAGTATATTCTACTTTTAAAGATAGAAATGAGAAAGCAGAAACAACACATAATTTATCCTAAGTTAAATATTAGTCTTGAGGCTATTTCAAAAGATACCAACAGAATGATTCTACATATTTTTAAACTAGCCATCTAATTTTTTTACTTGATGTACACATAAAAAGTTAAATCCATCAATCAAGTATGAATGTATCATGTTTCTTTTTGATCCTAACCTAATTATGATATTTTAAGCATTTATAAAATATCTAATATATAAAACATAATAATATATACTTTGGAAATGTTAAAAGTATTGATTCATTCTATGGTACTTCCTTCATTAAACTTCTAATATTAATAGAGAGACAAGATGTACATGTACCATAATATTAAAAATTATAATATATGTGATGTGTTATGAAAATACATGATGAAATCCTAAAATTAGGGTAGTGATATTAAATGTGCAAATACATTGCATAGAGAAATAATCAAATATTTCCTATGTGGGAGGATAATGTCTCCTCTTTCAAGACCTCATTGGAATGATGTACCTTCTTCTTCAAATGCCACTCCTACCTTCTGAGATGCTTCAGGTCCCTGTCTCCAATTATTTATACTATATCTTCTCTAAATATTCAAACATCCTTATCACTAACAATTTAATGGTATCCCCTAGGGCCTGGGACTATCCAGGACAAAAAACAAACAAACATAAAATATATATATATATTTTCATTTTGCATGCTCTCTATCCTCCACTATCTGTTCTTTTCTTCTCAAAGAGGTTTTTTATTTTTTATTTTTTGCATATGTAACTCTAACTCCCCATTTACTCATCATTCTTTGGCTTCTACCCTCAGAACCCACTGAAACGGTCCTATATAAATTTACTACTTACCTTACCAACCTGGCACTTTAAATCGTGATGTTTCCTTATAACCCACTGCTATTCTATGCTCTTTGATACATCTGTCCTAAGTCACTATCTTGATTTTAACCAAATAACCACCTCCACCACACTTCTCCATAAAGACACATAGGCACAGTCTTTTCTTACTGTCACTAATTGCCTGAAACAATTATGCTCAAATCACTGTCTAAACATAAGCAATAGTCAAGGTCGTCCTCTCTGCTCTCCCCAGTGTGAATGTTCTCTTATTCCTGTTCTGTTCTCTTGACCCAACTGTTTCCTCCATATATAGCAGCTCTTCCATCTTCACCTCCTTTTTCATTCAAATCAAATCCCACAATTGGTGAGACCCAACTCCACCATTGCCAATATCGTCAATGTACTAATGCTATTTTGTCCCTCTCCTTCTTCACATGACACTTGAGGCAATCAACATTTTAATTCCATAACTCCTACACCAGGACTTCCTATCATAATGGATAAAAATCACATAAATTCAGAAGAGGGTCCACTTGCAAATGTACGGTTTCCAATATCATCTTGGCTCTCAAAGTCGTGTGGAAATATTCTATTTCTCTAGACAGCCTTTCGTCCAATTGTTCCCAGAGTTTATTTCAATAGTCTTCTACTTTCCACAAATGTCCTAATGCAGCATGACCAGCATTATTTCATAGAGTTCAAGAACCAATCCTCGCCCAACTTACATGTATTTAACTGTGTTTATACTAATCTTTGTGTCCTTCACAAACATCCTCTCTAAAATTGATCATCCTACTACATTTTGAATCACTTTCATTCACATCTCAGAAATACAAAAAAGGAATTTTTTTCTACAGTGTTTTTTTGTTTTTTTAATTTCAGGATATTATTAGAATTTCATTAAATGATTAATTAATCATTTTAATTAATGAAATTAATTCATTTCATTAAATGAAATGAATTAATTTCATTTTGGTTGCATTTTATGTCTTTGCCTCACCCAAGAGAGGATTAGAGGCATGCCCTGCCTCTCTACAATGCTCATCGCATCCATTAGTTGTGAGTTTACCACCCCCCAACCCCTAATCCCTGGAGAATATTACTGCCGTGTGAGTACCATAGTGTTGATCAGTCCATGCTAATTTGATGGCGAGTACATGTGGAGCCTATTCTTCCCATCTTGTGATACCTCACTTCGGATAATGGAGTCACTCCAGTGTTTTTAAATGTACTCAGATCTCTTCTGTTTAACCTAGCACATGAACACAAACCTTCTTAGTCACACATTTTTTTCTGCAGCTTTTTCTCTTTCCTACCTTTGACATCATTCCTCTCATTACGTTTTCTGTCTATTCCACAGTCTATCACAGTATGACTTAACGTCCTCACTATTCAGCTCATATTTCTTTTCAAAGATCATCCAAAAATTTCTTTATGTCATGTCCAATGTGCTTTGATCACATATCTTTCTTGACTTTTCTACCACATTTGACAATATTGACCAGCTTCCTTTACTGGAAACACTCTCTGTCTTTGGGCTTTAATATAAAAAGTTGTAGGGTTTTGTTTGTTTTCTTTTTACCCTTTTGGTCATTTCTCATCAATCTCTTAAACTCATCTTTTTTCTCATCCTGTCCTCAGCTCTGGCAATGTGGCTCCATCCTTGCCTTTCTCCCTGATCCTTTACTTTGGCTAAAAAAAATAAAAATTGTCTTCAGTACAGAATAGAAATACTGTGTGTCCAGGGGCGAGTTTAATGGTTTAGCTGCCTTCAGAATCCTCTACTTTTTTTTAATTGACACATAAAATTGCATGTATTTATTGTACACAACATAATATTTTGAAGAAGTGTATATTCAGTGTGGAATAGCTCAGTCTAGCTCATGAACAAATGCAATACCAAACATAGTTATCATTTTTATGTAGTAAGGGCACCTAAAATCCATTCTCTTAGAATTTTTTGAGAATATATGGTTATTAACTCTACTCATTATGTTATATAATAGATCTCTTGAACTTATTCCTCCTGTATATCTGAAATTTTGTATTCATTGACGAACATTTTCCCAGCTTCTCTCCTTGCCCCTGTTAACCACCAATCTATTCTTTCCTTCATGAGATTAACTATTTTAGATCCCATATATAAGTGAGAACATGTGATGTTTGTCTTTTTGTGCCTGGTTTATTTCACTTAACATGAGGTCCTCCAGGCTCATCCACTTTGTGGCAAATGACAGAATTTCCTTCTTTTTTGTGTCCATCAGTGGGTAAATGGATGAAGAAAATGTGGTATATATACCCAGTAAAATGCTACTCAGCCAATACCCTCTTCATGACAGTAGCAGATTGGACAACAGTCTTTCACATCAGCATTATAGTCACAGGCTCTGATGTAGGATGTGCGTGTAAGGTGGTTTAAGTCAATTTGTATTTATGTACAATTCTAGACATTGACTGGTAAATTGTCTGGTAGTTGACTAATATGTTTTGTAGTTGTGGATGGCTTTGGTACTTCATTTTCTATGCCATATGATGATGCCAGTGGGAATGTGAGAGAGACTATACCTGGAGCACATTAAAAGACCATCAACACACTGAAGCCTTGATTTCATGTACAAGTATATATTAGATAATATATCAGCAATATCAGATTGATTAAAAAGTTGGAGTCACATGTTGTTTACTGAATTCAGCAAAATATTCTCATTAATGTGTTGTGTACTTGACATAAACCTCACCTAAGAAACTTAATGCTTTGTTTCATTGAATATTCTCAATCCTCGCAAGCCCCACAACTTTAAAACATGTACTGATTATTATTAGTACATTGGGAATATCTTCTCCCCAAGCTTTTTCATAGAAGATAAGGGATTGTTTAAGCTAGAAGGCAAAGCCAGGAATTCAACAATGCTTTCTCTATTATTGATACTTTCTGGTTTCAAAAACAAGTCTTTATTTTTACACTAAATAGCTTGTCCTAGACTTGTTCCTTTTTATTAAGAGAGTTATTTTTCTACTTCAGTAACCATGTCTCTTATTTCCTATGGATAATATACAAATACATTCTATCAGACTTACTTATAGTTTTAATTATAGCATTTTCTTTTTAAATTCAGTATTTCTTCTTCTTCTTCCCCCACCCCCCAACTCTCTTTTCTTTGGACTAGATTCTTTTTACCATCCTTAGTTATGTTTATTTTTGTGTGGTTGTATTTCTGGGCAAAGAGCCCAGATTGGTATAATTTTTTGTTTATTCCTCACAGTGTCCCAGATTCTGTTTTGAGAGGAGTCTTGTAAATTAATAATATGATTACAGTGTTATTTTCATTAATTATTTTCTGTAGAATCCACCACATTAAGGTATATTATTTGCAGTACTTAGCTCCGAATGAGGATGCAGTCTGGTTAGTTTCCAGGCAATGCAGTTATAACCATCCATTTTTTTCTTTCTTTAGAGGGTCAGTCATACTCATTTTGTATTTTAGGAATGGGAAATAGAACTGATGAATTTTTCTAAATTCATTAGACATTATAAAGCCTTTGATGATTCAGGTTGCATGATGTTCCATTCATCAGGAATAATACTTTCTGTTCATGTCTCTGCTAATAATTGTAGATGCATAACATAAGTTCATTTGTGGATCAGTGTGAGGTATTAAAAGATCCGCTATACTAGGAACCAGGGCATCTGGGATGAGATCTGTAATCACCCACTGAAGCCTTTAGAAGCTGGAATTGATCACTCTGTGCTAGAAAATGCTATTAACACTTTAAAACACATTCTCAAAATAAAATTTCCCCTATTCCTAAGACATTCAATCATATAATGATTTGATATCTCTATCTTAGGTACCAGAGAAACTGTGCTTCCTAATATAGGTATTTAGTTTTGCCTAAACCTTCTTGTTGGTTACAAATAACCTCTAGTTTTCTATTGCTGAATGATGATTATCTTATTAGCCTCATTAATCTATTTAGCTATTACTAGTGCTTATTTTGCTCCCATGCCACACATATGCCTTCATTTCATATATATGTGTATGTGTGTATATATATGGTCATTATTATTATTATCATCTCATTTCTCTGAACAAATAGAGGAGAGAAATAATTAGACAGCCTAAAACTTTCCTGGGGTAATGATACAAATATGATTTTAAAAAAGTATACAGAGAGAAGAAAAAGAGATACAAAATATATTGGTGTCAAAACTGTCATATGTGTGAAATGATTATTCAATGCTCTTTACAAGAGGTCTGTAACACAGGGCACAAGAAGTTATTTGAATTTTATTCAGATTGTTTGTTGGCCTTGGTAAGTGTGATAGTGAGTTCTATTCATTCATGGCCACTGATGTTATTTATTGAAATCACTTTTATATACAAAATAATTCTTCTCTACAAACGAAATCAAATCTGTATAATAAATAATCAAATTTTATAATTCTGTAACTCCATAAAAAGGAATGAAATAATGCAGTTCACAGCAACTTGGATTCAATTGAAAATCATTATCCTAAGTGAAGTATCTTAGGAATGGAAAAACAAATAACACATGTTCTCACTGATAAGTGGGAGCTCAACAGTGGGTATATATGGCCATAAAGTGGTGTAATGAACATTGGAAACTAAGAAGGGGGGAGGATTATAAGGGGTGTGGGATCAAAAGTTAATTAATGGTTACAATATATAGTATTCTGGTGATAAGTACAATGAAAGCCCTGACTTCAGCATTATACTATTCATCTGTGTTACAAAATTCATTTGTACCCTGATAATCCATTGAAATAGGAAAAAAAAAATCAAAATCAAACCTTAGAGAGTTTAAGAAACAACCCCATTTATAAATGGGCAACGGAAATGAACAGAAACTTTTCCAAAGACGACAGAATAATTGCTAGCAAACATAAAAAAAAGTTCAACTTCTCTAATCATTAGAGAAATGCAAATCAAAACCACAATGAGATACCCCCTAACCCCAGTGAGATTGGCCTCTATCAAAAAATCCCAAAACAACAAATGCTGGTGAGATTGTGGAGATACAGGAATACTCTTACACTGCTAGTGGGACTGCAAATTAGTGCAACCTCTGTGGAAAAGAATTTGGAGATCCCTCAAAGAACTAAAAATAGAAATACCATTCGATCCAGCAATAGCATTATTAGGCATCTACCCAAAAGAGCACAAGACATTCTATGATAAAGACATCTGCACCCGAATGTTTATGGCAGCACAATTCACTATTGCTAGGTCATGGAAACAACCCAAGTGCCCGT